>CABHPQ010174660.1:25945-46879 GCA_902168405.1 Peromyscus aztecus
TCTCTCTCTCTCTCTCTCTCTCTCTCTCTCTCTCTCTCTCTCTCTCTTTCTCTCTCTCTGTCTCCTTCCCCTCTCCATCTTCTTCTCCCTCCCCCTCCCCCTCTCTGTCTCCCTCTTCCTCTCCTTTTCCCTCCTCTCTCTGTCTGCCTCTCTTTTCCCTCTCCCTCCCTCTTCCTCTCCTTCTCCCTCTCTGTCTCCTTTTTCCTTTCTGTCTCCCTCTCCTTTCCTTCTCCCTTTCCCTCTCCATCTCCATCTCTATCATCTTGTTATTGAGAAAAAGCTGCACTTTGCAACCTTAGCTGTCCTGGATCATTCTGTCAGCTAGCCTGTTGTTGGCTTCCTCCAATCTTAGTCTCTTTTTGCTGAGATTACAGGTGTGAGCCACCATTCTAGGCCTCTCATGTTTTCTATTTAATATTTAGCTGAATTTATATCTGGGGTCAAATTGTCAAATCTAGGAATATGTAAAGAAATAATTTGTGAGCTCTTTTTTCTTTTGCTAAGATTGCATGGGCAATTTTACTGACTCTAAACTGTCCTGTTTTGTCAATTACACATCTTTATACATAAATCTTTCTCAAATGTATACTCCCATATATTAGGGATATCTATATCTGTGTTGTTGTTTTGGATATCACACTGAAATATGAATTTCAGTTTTTCTTATCTGCTAAATATATATTATTAATCTGAATGGTCCACATTGAACATAAGAGACTTTATTTGTATCAACGCTACCAACTGGAGTGTCAAAAACATTATTTACAGGTTTATTTGATCACTTTTTTAATTTTTACATGTTAATAGGCTTGTTTCATTTATCTTCTTGGCCATTTGGTCACAGGTAGCCATAGCCAAATGCAAATCTTATCAAGATGCAAATTCACACCTATAAAAGAAGTGAATGGAATATATGAACTTTTAAGTTTCTATATGATCCCACTTATGTTAGCTGACCTTATAAATAATAGTTTTTTTAGGGGGTAGGTGATAATGGGCTTGGGTAATGTCTCAGTGGTCAAAGTACTGTCTGTCCATAAGGACTTCCAGAAACCGTGTAAATACTGGCTGGCTGTGGCAACCCACGTATCATACCAGTCTGGTAAGGCAGTTCAAGTGTTCCCTAGAACAAGCTCCCGAGACTAGCTAGCCTTATCAGTGAGCTTTTGGTTTGATTGAGAGACCATGCCTCAGTGAATAAGGCATAAGAATGATTGAGCATGCTTCCCAACATCAATCTTGGTTCTACCCATATACATATAACCTGATAAAAACAAATGTGTATACATACTCATATGGAACGCGCACGTGTGCGTGCGCGCGCGCGCACACACACACACACTCACAAATACACATGAATAAGATAAGAGTAGGAAAAATCATTTCTATGTACCAAACACATCGATTTGAATCTTTGTTAATATGAAAGTTGTAAATATATAGCTTAAGATATTTGTTATATCGTGGGATTGGGATATTTGTCTTATTTTTCCATTATCGATATATTTTTAAAGCAGTATGTATGAAATTGTTTGGCTGCTTAATGTCATAACGCATTTCTATTTGAAATGAGTTGAAAATTAAAACTTTTTAAAGGTGTAATTATTCAGCATATTAAAAGAGAAACTTTAATCAACTTGAATACTCATTAAATGTAATTTAGTGATGAAAGAAAATTAAGAAAGCTAAACTATATGAGATCCTACAAATTTAATTGAGTATGGTTTTGAAAGGTGAGTTTAATGATCAGTTTAAAAAGACATTATTAAACTGTGGTTTGGGTAACAATTAATAACATTAACATTCTTAAGTGCTTCCTTGTCTAAACACAGGGTGGAATGATTATAGATGCATGTATAATTGGATCACCATAACAACCATATGAAATATATGTCAAGTATGGTGAACAGCCTGAAATTTTTCCCAACTTGGAAATTAACAAGGTAGTACAATACAGATCCACAGATACAGGAACAGAGGCTCTAAGATCTTCTGTGAGAAGAGAACTCTTGGTTGCAGAAATAGCAGAAGGCACAACATTAGCCTTTAAACCAGGCTCCCCAGTGCAAATTCCCATGGGGATCATGTAGTATGGACCAGATGAATTTAGGATTGTCCTAGAGCAGTGGTTCCCAATCATGGGTCATGGCCCCCTTTTTGGGGGGGGTTGTCAAATGACCTTTTCACAGGAGTCACCTAAGACCACCAGAAAGCATATTTACATTACAATTCATAATAGTAGCAAAATTACAGTTATGAAGAAGCAACAAAAATAATTTTATGGATTGGGGCCACCACAACATGAGGAACTATAATTTCCCAAAGATAGAATCTCATCAACACAACTTTATTGCTTTTGCATTTAGACATCCATCTATTAAATACAATTTAAAAAATGTGCTGAACTTCTAACTATTGTATTTTCTCTTGCTAGCACTGATAAAGACATTCAAGAAGCCTTTTCTTTTCAGCTGAGAATGTGACAGTGAATACGTAACCTTATTTTTGTCTTGTTAGGAAGGAAGAGAAATGATGGCCCTTAGGACTCTGAATGGGACTGTTTCAGTGAGTTGGCATGAATGGATTCATAAATAAAAAAGCTATGTCTTCCCTTGATTTCCTACTCTGTCCCTGTTCCAGCTCGAACTTCCTGTTTCCTTATGTTGTCCTCCCCCATCTCTTGCCCTCCATTAACCCCCTTCACTCACAGTTTGCTCATGTAGCTCTCATCTATTTCTCCTTTGCTGGGTGATCTATGCACCCCTCTTAGGGTCCTCCCTGCTAGTTAGCCTCCCTGGAGCTGTGGGTTGCAGTCTAGCTATCCTTTGCTTTACATCTAGTATCCACTTATGAATGAATACATAACATGTTTGTCCTTCTGAGTGTGGGTTACCTTACTCAGGATGATATTTTCTAGTTCCATCCCTTTGCCTGCAAATTTCATGATATCATTGTTTTTTACTGCTGAGTAGTACTCCATTGTGTATGTGTGCCACATTTTCTTTATCCATTCTTCAGCTGAGGGGCATCTAGGTTGTTTCCAGGTTCTGGCTATTATGAATAATGCTGCTATGAACATAGTTCTGCATGTGTCCTTGTGGTAAGATTGAGCATTCCTTGGGTATATGCCCAAGAGTGGTATAGCTGGGTCTTGAAGATATCATGAGAATAGGGAGAAATAGGGTGCTAGGGAAGTTCCCAGGATTCCACAAGGATGACCCCACCGTAGACTACTAGCAATAGTCTAGAGGGTTCCTAAACTGGCCTATTCCGGTAATTAGATTAGTGAATACCTTAACTGTCATCATAGAGCCTTCATCCAGTAACTGATGGAAGCAAATGCAGAGATCCATGGCCGGATGCCAGGCCAAGCTCCAGGAGTCCAATCAATGAAAGAGAGGAGGGATTCTATGAGCAAGGGACATGGAGATCATGATGGGAAACAGTACAGAGACGGCCAGCCAAACTAGTGGAAACTCATGAACTGTGGACCAATAGCTGTGGAGCCCCAATTGGACTGGACTAGGCCCTCTGGATAGGCACGAGATGGTTGTTTAGCTTGAGCTGCTTAGGGGGCCCCCAGGCAGTGGGATTGGGATCCATCTCTAGTGAATGAGCTGGCTTTTTGGAGCCCAGTGCCTATGGTAGGACACCTTGAGCAACCTTGGTACAGTGGGGAGGGGCTTGGACCTGCCTCAACTGAGTGTGCAAGGCTCTGCTGACTCCCCATGGGAGACCTTGCCTTGGAGGAGGTGGGAATGGGGAAGTGGGTTGGGGGAGAAGGCTAGGGGGCAGAGGAGGAAAGAGAGGGGATCTGTGGTTGGTATGTAAAATGAATAGAAAATTTGTCTATTTCTGTTTGTGTTGTTTTTAGCTTGCAGTTGAGAATTAGATGATGTTTACCATGCTTAACCATGCTGTGTTAGCAGTACTGTATTAATGCAGTGATATAATTTCTGAAAATATCTTCTGCCTTGAAAGAGACTGAATTCTCGCCAGACCTTGATATTATTTAACACTATGCGTGTAACCTGCTCTGCTACTGTGTTCTCAACCTGGTTAAATTTAACCTGCCTCTTAAAGAACAATGTAATCAACCTTACTACGCCTTGGATTTCCTTCATAATCAAATTTTAGAATATAAGCTAATTGCATTGCTTCAATCTTAATTTTCAAGCCCCTGATCCAGAATAGTGTGTGTGTGTGTGTGTGTGTGTGTGTGTGTGTGTGTGTGTGTGTGTTGTAATTATTTGCTGAAAGCAGCAAATAGGTTGAAAACAACCTTAAACAAAACAAATATAAATGTTGAATGTAACATTTGGATATGGAATGATAACGTGTTTGTAGCATTGTGTGCTATTCTGGGTTAGCTGGCATCAGTAAAGCAACATGTTTCTTGGTACAATTCAGTTAAAAATCTTTGTAAAAAGTATACTCCATTCTTTTCAAATACAATGTTTTCAGTGCTATTTAATAAACACAGAGCAAAGCCCTTTGTTGAGGACTGATGCAAAGTAGACACAGGTCTCACACAGACAAAGACACAGGAACACACACACACACACACACACACACACACGCACACGCACACGCACACGCACAACAGACAAGTGAAGAGGTCAGACAGATCAGACATGCACAACAGACAGGCTTCAGATAGGCCAGAGACCACAAACTACAGAACTGTAAGATGGAAGTCCACAGGGAGAGAAAGGGAACATTAAAAATTTGGGCTTTCTGTTGATCAAACTACTCCAGGAGGAAGCTTGTGTTTCCATTCTTTTTTTTTTTTTGCTGTTTGTTTGTTTTGTTTTGTTTGTTTGTTTTTCAAGACAAGATTTCTCTGTATCCTGGTACTTGCTCTGTTGACAAGGCTGGCTTCGAACTCAGAGATCTGTCTGCCTCTGCCTTCTGAGTGCTGGAATTAAAGGAGTGTGCCACTACTGCTTGACATGTTTTTATTAATTTATTGAAAAATTTAAGGAATTCTGTTTTGAGATGTCAACAACATTTCTAATATACAGATGAAAAAAACAGGAGATAATTTGGTCATGTGATCAATTGTTTCTATTTGAGGAAAAATCTGTATCAAATCAGACCTCCTTACTTCATTTTAAATCTCTATGCATTTTAGCCTATTTAAAAAGCTATATATAATGTTCTTTAATTTCTATAATATAGTATATAGTGGTGGTTCTACTTTCAGGCAATGCAAAAACTATCAACTGGGTTAAATAATTATACTAATTAAAATATTTTATAAAACTAAATGAAAATACATACAAGATACTATCCAAACTCATTACTTAATAATATCACATGTAAGTTTCATTATTTCTAGTATGTATAAAACAACTAATGGTATGAGCTCTAGATTTAAAAAAAATTACATAGGTATAAAATACAAAACATAATAAATATTTAGAGACTTCACAATGGGAACCAGTGATGGTTGTTAATATTTGGTTTCATTTCCAAGAGTGTTATCAGATTTCAGCTGTGAGAAAAATTTCTAACCTGGCTCTTAATACTGCAATGGAGAGGTTCTAGTACTGAATAATGAGAAGACACTGAGGTAAAGAATCGGGAGGAAGGAAGTCACTAATTAGAATTGTTGGATGAGGGTGAGTTGAAGTTTGACATGAGTAGATAAATTATGATGAGCAAGTTGTAGTCTCTAATATTGAAATAGATGAGGATGCTGACTCCAACACTTGGCAGAGGAGGCCTGAGAAAACCCAGGCAATCATTCTGAACAGTGTGTATGCATATGTTAAATAGTAATGAAAGCAGCCCCCTCTGAGGTTCACCCCAGCTGTGGTGGTTTGTCGTTTTCAATAAAAACTTAATGTGTCTCCCTGAGAATGAATGCGTGCTCTGGTTTATAAAGGAATAATGCACTGGCCTTATTTCCAGTGGCTGACAGATCAGCAAATACACGTAGGCACAACTGCCTATTTGCTATTTACTGCTATGGTAAATGGCAAGCCATAAAATGTGATCTGTTTAAATTGCATTTTGCAAACAATCCTTACTTTATGCCATACACTCTGTGAAACATTATGATTATTATTTATGAGGCACAGTTAAGGGTGCCTGGCGCTATGAGAATTGTGGATTTCTTTTACATTTAATTTTGCAAAAGGAAGAGACCCAGAGATTATCTTGTAGGGGAGTTTCATTTTATGATAGAGTGAAGTGAAAAGTTGTAATAACTTGGCTGTGATTATACAGATAGCTAAAATGGAGTCCAATTGTGAATGCAGGGATGCAGGAATTCTTAATTTTCAGTATGACTAGAGTGCCCATTCTTTTATATTTAAGGCCATTGTTAGCACAAGGAAATAAAATTCTCTAGGAATAGGAGCCATTGTCACCATGAATAAACACTTTGTATGGCCCAATCAGTGAGGGTTTTGTGTGTATGTGTGTGTGTGTGTGTGTGTGTGTGTGTGTGTGTGTGTGTATTGCATAAATACATATCCAAAATCATTTCTGACATTATGAAAAATATGAATGAAACTTATGAATGTAAATGTATATGTATCATATATAATTATGTCTACTTATGTATCATTTATCTATCATCTATCTATCTATCTATCATCTATCTATCATTTATCTATCTTGTGGTATCATCTTTCTTCTTAATCCATTTAACCTCTGAGAACTTTTTCAAATAAGAACAGAATTTCAAAGTTTATCATGTGATATAATTGTAGAGACATAGAAATAGATCATGAATCTTGTTTCTTTTTATTAAATGCATTTACTTATTTAGTGTGCATTCATATATATATATACATATTCATATGTGTATGTACACATTTTTGTGGGCATGCATGCACATATGTACTCTGTGTGTTGGGCAGGCCAGTAAACTTGAGTGTCACGTCATTCCTCGGACATCATTGTGGTGGTTTGAATAAGAATGATCCTCACAGGCTTATTATTTGAATGTTTAGTCATCAGGGATTGACACTATTTGAGAAGGATTAAGAGGTGTCTATTCTACTTCCCCTACCCAAGAAGATCCAAATATCACCCCAGAAGCTGTCTTTGTTACTTAGCTTCTCAGTGTCTGTGGATTGTAGGATGGTTATTCTTTACTTTACAGCTAGTATCTGCTTATAAGGAAGTAATATCATTTTTGTCTTTCTGGGTTTGGCTTACCCCACTCAGGATGATTTTTTTTTTATCTAGTTCCGTCAACTCACTTGCCAATTTCCTGATGTCTTTGTTTTTAACAGCTGAATAATACTCCATTGTATAAATATTCTACATTTTCTATAACCATTCTTCGGTTGAGGGACATCTGGGTTGTGTCCAGGTTCTGGCTATTAAGAATAAAGCTGCTATGAACATAATAAAAAAAAAAAGAGGTGTGACCTTATAGAAGGAAATGTGCCACTGGCGGTGGGATTTGAGGTTTCAAAATCCCATGCCAGGCCTTGGCTCACTCTCTTTCTGCCTATAGATCAGGTTGCAGCTCTCAGCCACTGCTCCAGGCCTGCCTACATGCTACCATGCTCCTCCTGATGATAATGGACTGAACCTTTGAAACTGCAAGCAATCCCCAATTAAATACTTTCATAAAGGTTGCCTTGGTCATAGTATGTCTTTACAACAGTAGAACAGTGCCTAAGATACCTGGTGCCTTCTTTGGCTGTTTTTCACTTTGCATTTTTAAAAAAGGTCTCTCACAGAACATGGGATTTGCTGATTTGGCTAGGCTGCCTGATCAATGACACCAGCTAGAAACCAGGGACTACAACTACGCATATGGCTTTTTAGAGAGCTACAGGGCATCCAAACTCTGGTCCCCATGCTTTAACAACAACTGCTTTACAGCTAAAACACCAATAGTGATTCTCTGCCCCTACATTATTTAAAGTGTATTATGCAGAGTGTGTATGGTTTGCTTTCAATATTTTCTTTTAATAGTTTCTAATTTTGTTTTTGACCTACAATTTTTCCCTGACATATTCTAAGTCACTTGTGTTTTTCTTAGATTTTTATATTTCAAAATGAATGCTAACCCATGATTATCACTTAGATCCTGTGCTTTTCAGTAAATCCTATAATAATCTATCTGGTCCCCAAGATTCATAGTCATGGTAACTTATTAGGGGTGTTACTGAGAAGCAATATTTTCCTGGTTGGAATTTATTTTCCTCACTAACCTCTGTTGTTTGTAAGGTTTATCAAATTGGAAAGGCAGAAATAAGAAAATATGTTTTAATATGTTAGACTTTGATTTCCCTGGATTATATACCAAACGTTGAGTGAAAATCAATAAAATATGAATGCTTACTTAATAAGGTTGTGAAATTTATAAAGAGACATAATTATATAAAATTGAGGTCATTCTATAATTTCATTTTGTACAATTCTAATTCTTTAAATTCCATAATGTGTTCAATGTGCAGATTTGAAATTTTCCTGTCATTTATGAACAATTTTGAGGATAATTTTGCCTATTATAGTTTGCATTAGTCTAGTAGAGTTCTGAACTTCAAAGTTTCAGAAACAATTATATATATATGTATTTTTTTCTATAGTTGTAGACAATATCCTTTCCACTAAAATTCTATTATGCCAAAAATATAACCTTAACTGAAGCGTTTTTCAATGCTGCCTCACTCTGGTTTTATTTTTTATACATGTCACTTCTGAATGTATTTATATATAAAGTCAATAGAATGAACACAAATGTCAAGGTTGTCGTAATGTTTTCTTAGAACCTGTTATAACAGATAGAGTCAATAGGAGGAAATGAAAACCTGGGAGCCATTGCTATTATTTAATCCAATTTACTCTTTTTCTTTCAATAAAGCAGTATGCTTAAAAGTTGACTCAATAATTTGCTTGAAGGCCCACCATTTGCAGTTATTGAAGTCAATAATCATTTCCATGTTAAAATGTAGTCTATCTGGGAGATTTTCATGTTGTTGTCCATAAGAACCATAAAATAGTTTAGACAGATTGGTATACTATTTCTAAGGAGGCATGATTACTGTTAGCATGGTAATAAAATTTTTGTTATCAGGAAGGTATCAGGACAACTGGTGGAATAGCTGACCAAGATTAGGTATCAAGAAAGAGAGTTTAGATCACATCCACAGGCTTTGGTGACACATTAAGAGGCTGAAGGATTAGAAATAGCAAGGTGGAGGTTGTGGTTGTGCTATACAGTGAGTTAATTGAAGGAATAGGATGGTGAGAAGCATGATCAAAATGGAAAAGATCAGATTTTATATTTGGAAGTAAATTTCACATAATAACCAAACTTAAGTTATTGCCAACCACTACAAATGGCCATATATATATATATATATATTTTTTTGGGGGGGGGTTCAGGAAGTTAAGAGTCTCTTAAGGGTGCACTTCAATTATCAGTGATATGGATATAAATTTGACAGCCATAGTTATAGATGAGTAGTAGACCAGAAGCATAGTTACATATGGCTAAGGTAACATAATTTAAAATGAGCTAGTAATGCTGTGGAGTATCTTAAAGGTAGGGTGGTGACTAGCCACATATTGGTTTTATATGGTTCAGCATCTTAATGCTGTCCTGGACCAGTGCCTACATTTTGATTCCAGATGCTTTGGTTAGATACTGTCTCATACAGATGGATCCCACTTCACATGACACAGTCGGCGAAGTGAGACCCAGGAAGTTCATACTAAGGAATGGCATGAGCTTTAAATGGAGGAACAAAGGCACTATCAAATGGTAAATTGTCAATGCCCAACCAATATTGGTGACTATAGCACCACACCCTAGGAATTCGTA
Source organism: Peromyscus aztecus (assembly GCA_902168405.1). NCBI lineage: Eukaryota > Metazoa > Chordata > Mammalia > Rodentia > Cricetidae > Peromyscus > Peromyscus aztecus. The sequence continues at coordinate 35,745 of CABHPQ010174660.1, forward strand.
TAAAAGTAATACCAGGTCATGAATACCTACCATCATAATTATTCCAGGACTGTGACAATCAGCGAGAACAGTGAAGAATAATTAAATCACTTGTCTATCTGTTACTTTGTATGTCACAGTGGAAGAACTAGCTTTTACTATATTGGATTGTAGGAGTCTGCCTTTATCACCAAATGTGAAAGCCAGTTTTCAGTGGCCAGTTAACAACAAACCCAGAAAACCACAATGGCAAGCATCACCTAGAGACAAGACTTGGGAATGATGAGTAGATATAAGCTGAAGCTTCTAGGAAAGATATTTGAGGGAGAAAAAAAAAACTGTATACAGGGAAGGGATCTGACCTAGCAGAGCTCACTTTTATTAGAGTTGATCTAATACCTGTGAGAAAGGAGGTCATCATATTAGTGATGGGTTTGGGAAGGCACACGGGAGATAAGAGGCAGGAAGAACTGTAGTTCATTGGAGAAATGAACGTTAGAGAGTCAAGTAGAGTGAACTGTATTTTATACTCATGTGCTTTATTTATCCAGAGCTTCCTGTACTGTGAATGCAGTTGTCTTCATCAAATTGAAAGCAAACTTATAGAGCAGAGCCCAAGCTAGTCTAACTCTGGCTCTAGAAGTTGATCAGGATGTTGAAACACTGGACATAGTGTGGGAATATAGGTTAGGTTTGCTTTTTGTTTTTGAATGGTATATTTCAGCTAAAGCTTGCAAAAGCATGAGTTTATTTTCTTGTTTATTCATCTAGGGCCATGTAAAAAAAGTGTCAACAACTTCGTTACTGTATTTCTCCAGACTCCACAGAAACACCTAATACTATAGATCATGAGTTTCCCAGAGAATTTGGGCTTGAATCTCTGCATTTTCAACATGTAACATGGTTCCTAGCATATATTACATTTCTATTGCTTTGGGGCTGGGTAAATGGGTATACGGAGGCAGAATTAAGTCTTTCAGAATTTGATCGTCTCTTCTCAAATCCTTCCACACTAGAATTTTGGGCTGAGTATTTGAAGTGGGAAAGGAATACTACCTTGTACATGTCCCTGCCACAAACACACTAATCTTATCCTTTTCTATTGTTTTAACAAAACTCAAGTAACGGGGCATGGTCCCTTTGATTAACTGACCAGTAAGCAATCTACAAATGGGCTGACTTGGTCGGTTTTCCATATAAAGCTTGTCTGACTCATTCCATACATCCCACCCCTTCAGCAGCATATCAAGTTAATAAACCTCTCATAGTTAAATTGTCCTCAGAATAGAATACTACAAAGAGGGAATTAAAATTATTAATAGGAAAGCATTAAAAGAAAAATAATGACAATCCTTAGATGACAAACATTGATTCATTAAAAAAATCAACATACTAATTTATGTTTATATAGTATACATAGAATATGTTTAGTTTATATTTAGTTTATATTTACATAGTATACACAGGATACATATACATTTATATTTTATACAGTTTCCCTGGTAGAAAAGAACCAAGTTATTTTATTTGTGTGCTAAGCATTTTCTCTAATTTAATAATTTTGGAGCAGTTGAGAAATTACTGCATGAGAAGCACATTAGAATGGTAGAAAGTGAACGTTTATATTTCATTGTTTTAATCTAATCTAATACAACATACAGCAAAGTCCTTCATACACACATTTAATGGCATGCATCATCATGATTGTGTCGCAAAATAATTAGGCATTAGTGATAAGCAGTTCCATAAATTACTGTAATTAGTATTACTTCTCCAACACCACAATGCTTTTTTAAGGCTTTCTCTTCTAATTTTGCTAATTCTTCCGTATCTAACAGCAACACAAATGCTACCAGCTTTGCTTCTGCCACGTGTGATCTAATTATCATTATTCTTTACCCAGTAAGACCTCGACTAATGTTTTGCTGGATTAAGCTGAATAAAATCGTTGCACAGTTGCTAAGACTCTCTTTCTGTTCCAAGGCAGACATGTTGTGTTTGGTCCCCATAGATGGGTTCTTTGTATTTTTCCAGGGTTAATGCTCTCTGCCTCATCCTATATGCTGTGTTCTCCATAGTCTTTTCTTGATAGAGCCCAGAGTCTTAGATATTTATTAAGCATAGGTCAGGAATGTCCAGCCAGAGCATAACATGATGGTAATAGACAAATCTTTACTGTGTGATGCACAGGCAATAGGTTAAACATAGAATAATTTGTGAAATGAATCAAAACAATGGGAATATATTCTTAGTAACAAGTATTCTGCTATAAGAAATGAGCTCAAAGATTAATTTAGGTCACTACCTTATTGCTTTAAGAAGGGCAGAAATAGGAAGAAAACAGACTATTTAGGTACCCTACAACACCATCTCAAAGAGCTACTAGAAAATGCATGGAGGATAAGGACACATTATCTGCTTGAATAACCATGCTTGAGTGATTGCCAAATCAAGATAATCCTTCCTATTTGAAAATACTTCTTCTCTCATGACAAGAGATAGCCTTATTTCCATTATTTATAAAAAGCAAGAAATAGTTAAATACTTGATAGAAAACAAATGCCTACATAAGCATACATACAAATGGAAAAATAACCATGAAAACAGAATTGAGTCTTTTCTTGCATAATTTACAAGATTAAAAGATGTATAGAGAGGGCCCGGCGGTGGTGGTGCATGCCTTTAATCCCAGCACTTGGGAGGCAGAGCCAGGAGGATATATGTGAGTTCGAGGCCAGCCTGGTCTACAGAGCGAGTTCCAGGACAGGCACCAAAACTACACGAAAGAGGTATAGAGTTAATAGACATGCAGGCTCGGAAAATGTTGCCCTCCACACTCACATGATCTGACTGCTTGTTCGCTTAATGACTTCAAAGTACCTATATATCAGTGCACAGGCTAGCTTTATGTTAACTATGACACAAGCTAGAGTCATCTGAAAGGAGAAACTTCAGTTGAGAAAATGCTCCCAAAAGATATGGCTGTAAGGCATTTTCTTAATTAGTGAATTATGAGGGAGGGCCCAGCCCATTGTGGGTGATGCAATCCCTGAGCTGGTGGTCTCAGGCTCTATAAGAAAGCAGGCTGAGCATGCCATGATGAAGAGGCCAGTAAGCGGCACTCCTCCAAGGCTTCTGCATCAGCTCTTGCCTCTAGGTTCCAACCCTGTTTGAGTTCCTGTCCTGACTTCCTTCAGTGATGTGGAAATGTAAGCCAAATAAACCTTTTCTTCCCCAACTTGCTTTTGGTCATGACATTTTATCTGAGCAATGGTAACCCTAACTACGACAGAGGTTTGTACCAGGATTGTGGGTGTTTCTGTGATAGACCTGACCATGTTAGTTTTGGGAGGACTGTGGAAGGACTTTGGAAATTTGGTCTAGAAAAGCTTTTGAGTGTTCAAAGCTTAATAAACTGTTCTATGGGAGCTTGGAAGATAAGAGTGCTTGGAGAAGTGTAGACCATAGAGGCCTGGCTTGTGAAGTCCCAGAGGGAAGTTGGAGAGTCACTTAAAGATTGTTCTGGGGTTGTTGCATATATTGAGTTAAAACTCTGTGGTTCTTGTTAACTGGGGCTGAAGAATCAGCTGTGATTTAACAAGAAACCAGAACCAATAAAGTAAAACCTTGGCTTTACTGGGACAATAGATGCTTGTCATCTGGAGCTAAGAAATTGGGGGTGATTAAGAAAAGACCAACATCATTGATGTGAAATCTTCTGGGAAATGTTTCCTCAGAATCTACACACAGAAATTGTGTTCCAGAGGTGGCCAAAGCTGTATCTTGCACTGGCAGCCTAACTTGGAGGTATAAGAGACACTCATATGGTACTGATTTTGAAGGCATGAAGGGGTCATGAAAAGCAGCTGAGGCTTGGCACTGTAAGAAGCCAGGAGAGGCCATGGGAGAAGGTGCAGTAGCAGCTGAAGCCTAGGATTGAAGGGTCATGTGGAGAAGTTGAGGCTTGGCACCATGGAGAGTCTGGGAGAGGCTAGTGGTGAAAATGCAGCAGAAGACCCCAGCATTTTGGAGATGCTAGTATTGTGTGATGACCACCCAGAACTGTAGCAATCAGGGAGTGGAGCCATCTGGAGCCTAGAAGACAAACTGTGTGCTGCAGAAGGCAGAGGCAGAAAAGTGATCCAAGCCCTTTGGAGGAGCCCAGAAGATGGTGAATGGATCCCAGACATTAGACATTGAGATACTTAGTATGTTCAGAGTTTGGTTTTTCTGTGACTTGAGTGTAACTGTGCTCTGGTTCTTCCTTCTTGAAGTAAGAAGGTATTTACCTTATCTTTGGTTTTATAGGAGCCCACAGTTGAAAGACTTTGATCTTTTAAAGAGATTTTAGAATATTCCAAGATTTTAGATTTTAAAAAAGACTGCATATTAAAGAGACTGGAGTTTTAAATGTTTGATTTTTTAAAGACTGTCAGACTTTTAAAATTTGGAATGTTTCTATTATACCCTTGATATTCTTGTGTGATCTTGGGTATGAACAAGAAAGAAAAGGCTATTGCTTAACAGTGTCAAGTTGATAAGGGGGTCAATTATCTGGCCTAGTTTTATGTCAACTTGACCTAACTACAGTCATCAGAGAGGAGGGAGAAAATGCCTCCATGAGATCCAGATGTAGGGCATTTGCTTAATTAGTGATTGATGCAGGAGGGCCCACCCTGTTGTGGGTGGTGCCATCATTGGGCTGGTTTTGGGTTCTACAAGAAAGCAGGCTGAATGAGCTATGATGAACAAGCAGGCTTGTTCATCATGGCTCTGCATCAGCTCCTGGCTCCAGGTTCCAGCCCTGCTTGAGTTCCTGTCCTGACTTCCTTCAGTGATGGACTATGACATAGGCGTGTAAGCCAATGTATAACTATTATCCTATCTAATCTTCCCTTTTAGACAATTAAGGTTTATGAAGAATGGAAGTAATAACAAAACCAAACATTTCTGTGGAGATTATTGTGGACTAGGAGCTACCAATTATGCCTTGGTAATGCTAATTCATTTAAAATTCACACAGTTCATTGAGAGCAGTGTTATTATCACTACTGTGTGGATAAGAAGACTGAGAAACTGAAAGACTAAATTGTCCAGTTCTACACCTGTCAAATGGTACCTGGGGTTTTAGCCAGGCTCTGACTGTGGATGCCATGTTTTAAATCACAACACTGCATTGTCTTTCACAGAGCAGAAAGGAAGGTGAATTTGAACACCCAAGCAATATTATGCTCAACTGAAACTGATGTTACACAGTTAGGGGAAGATGAAGGAGAAGTGTGTGTGAAGAGTGAGGAAGAGTGAGAAGATATCGGGAGGAGAAGGAAGGTGAGAGAGGAGAGATGGAAGAGACTACAGGTGAGGTCAAGAAAGAGAAGGGCTGACAGAGGTAAGAGAGATGGAAAACTGAGTGAGAAAAAAGGAGAAGAGTAAAAGGAGGAGGAGGAATAATGGGAGAAGGAGAGACAGAAGGGAGAGTAAGAGCAAGAGAGAAAGATCCAAAGGTTACAAGGGTGAGGACAATTCTCATCGTCATTTTTGATGATCTAAACTCATTTCCAAGGGACGTAACAAGACAGGCCCAATAAACATCCCATGTGAAGTCAGTCACTTCCACTGCCCCTCACCTCCAGTACCTCTGTTTACATTGCGGAAGACATAGCGATATTTCTCTCAGATTTGTTCCTCCTTGTGAAATTCATGATATGGAGCTAGCACTAAATAACACAGCTTCTCTCTTATAAAAGTAATTAATGCATAATTAAAAGGCACAACATGAACCAATAAAGGCTGGTGCTTTACCCAGTCAGGAGTCAGCAGAGAAAGCTCAGTCTAATGAAAACAGTTTGATTTGTTTCTTGGTCATCCATAGCAGTTCATTCTACTCTCACTTTATAATTTGCACGCTAAAGGTCAGTAACAAACAAGTTTTTAAGTCCACTATTTTATTCCCTAATAAAATAATCTTAATTTCTGAAACTGACAAATTTTAAAAACGTATAATTATAATAGAATCTTCATATATTTCTCATCAATAACGTGCATAAACTTTGAAATACTTTTATGTTGACCATATTTACATCACAATTTAACACCCCTTGGGATGAATATTGACCTTGAACTTCATCTTGTTTGCTATTTTATTTGCACTGTAATTTATAACACAGGCTTATCAAATTGCATGTGAACTAGTTACAGTTGCAGTATGTCATGAATAAAGTTATTGCTTAAATAAACCCATTTTAGTGTTTTAAAGGTATTTGAACATTTGTTTTTCTGTGGTTTGCACTAATGATTTTTCTTTATAAGTGATACATATTAAGCATTGTGGACTTATGAGTAAATGTGAACAAACTGATAGTCAATATGATGTGAAACACTTGTCTTGGTCATTCTTGTGGATAGAAAGGTCTGGGTGAGTGTGTCAGTATAAGTCATGGTCTCTGTACATTGCATAGTAAGGAGACAAGATTTAGAAAAGAAGGTAAAGGGGTATTTCTAAGGTTTTGCTCATAACAATTGCAAACATTTATGTTATTCTTGTGAAGTATCAAGACTTAGGCTAAATATTTTGCATAATTTATTATTTCATTTAATCTTTACATTGATTTGATGGATTTGGTGCTTTTTAAAATTTGTTTTTAATTGAAGTAGAATTACATCACTTTTCTCCCTCTCTTGCATGATCTGTTTCAGGATAAACACACTAAGGCATATCCTAGAAGTCAGAAGTAATTCAAATTCAAGTGAGCAACTCCAATGCATTTAAATGAGATTTCGTTTTTATTATAATTTTATATTGACTTCAATGATTCCAAAAGAGATTTGTTCACCACATGAAGATGTCATGATCTAGCAGTGATCCTATTTAAAGATGATGAGTGTATATCAGCCATTTTTAAGAATTTTAATCAGATTGGTGACTACCCTAATTGTCATCATAGAACCTTCATCCAGTAACTGATGGAAGCAGATGCAGAGATCCACATCTAAGCACTGGGCCAAGCTCCTGGAGTTCAGTTGGAGAGATGGAAGAGGGATTATACGAGCAAGGGGTCAAGAACATGATAGGGAAACCCACAGGGACAGCTGGCCTGAGCTCATAAGAGCTTGTGGACACTAGACTGGCAGGTAGGGGACCTGCATGGGACCGACATAGACCCTGTGCATGTGGATGACAGTTGTGTAGCTTGGTCTGTTTGTGGTGCCTAGCAGTGGGACCACGACATGTCCCTGGCACATGATCTGGCTTTTTGGAACCTATTCCCTATGGTTGGATGCCTTTCTCAGCCTTGAAGCAGAGGGGAGGACTTGGTCCTGCCTCAATTTGATATGCCATGCTTTGTTGACTCCCATGAGAGGCCATACCCTTTCTGAATGAAGATGGAGGAGGAATGGATGGGGGTGGATAGAGGGAGATTAGGGTGGAGTGGGGAAACTGTGGATGTAAAATAAATATTTAAAAAATTTTTCTGTTTTTAAATCTTGAAGCTCTTTTGAATCTGCACACAGTTCCTTTTATCTTTAAGTAAAACATCTGTCCTCTCAAGGGAAAATCATTGTGTTTTTTCTAATCAAGCAAATTTTTACTTCTTTAACAGACCAGAAATTCTGTTTTAAACTGAGAAATTTTATGTGAAGATGTTAATATAAAGTGGGCATTCTCATACTAGAGCAAACATATTTCTTAGGGCAATCCAATAAAAACCTTCTTAAGTTTTCTTTTATTAAAAATAGCTCTTTTTTTCATCATATGATGCCTCTTGATTATTGTTTCCCCTCCCTCTACTTCTCCAAGTTCCTTCCCACCTCCCCTCCCCTCTGGATGCATTCAGTCTCTTTCTCTCATTAGAAAACAGACAGGCATCTAAGGGATAATAATAAAATAAAACATAGTAAGATAAGACAGAAACTAACACATCAGAATTAGACAAAACAAAACAACAAAAGGAAAAGAGCCTAAGAGAAGGCACAAGAATCACAGACCCACTTGTTCTGACACTGAGGAATATCATAAAAACACAATAACGGAAGCCAAACTATATACACAGAGGACCTGATGCAGACTGATGCAGGTCTGAGCATACTGTATGCACTGCTCAGTATGCACTGAGCAGACCCTGTGCATACTGCCTGAGTCTCTGTGAGTTCATGTGTGCTTTGATCATGTTATTTAGAAGGTCTTCTTTTCTTGGTGTCCTCCATCCCCTCTGGCTTTTAAGCTTTTTTTCTCTTCTTCTACAGGGTTCCCATAACTCTTAGGGGGAGGGATTTAATGGAGAAATCCATTTAGGGCTGAGTATTCCCAGGTCTCTCACTCACTGCATAATGTTTGACTGTGGGTCTCTGTATTTCTTCCCATCTACTGAAGGAGGAAGCTTCTCTAATGATGGTTGAATAAGGCACTGATCTTTGAATATAACAGAGTATCACTAGGAGTTATTTTATTGCTATGTTTTTTAGAACAGTGATATTTGGTTCTACTCTAGGTCCCTGGACTATCTAGTGTTTGGTTCTTAGTCACCCAAGCAGCGCTGGTTATGAGTTCCATCTGGTGTAGTGGGCCTTCAGTAAAATGAAAAATAGGTTAGTTACTCCCACAAGTTTTGTGCCACCATTTCCCTAGCACATCTTGCAGGCAAAGCACCATTTTAGATTAAAGGGTGTGTGGCTGTGTTGGTGTTTACATTTCTCCTTTGGTAGCATGCAGAGTTCCTTCCTGTACCAAAGATGCTAGAACATAGGGGTGGAGGCTCTATGTAGTTGCCAGCTCAACAGCTCCATGTTCAATGATTTGTGTAGGTGTTGTTGTGAGCACTGGAGCCTTGCCATCAGTTTCGAGAGACTGTCTTGGCAACAGCCTGGGTTGTTTGGGGAGTCCTGTAGGACCGACCCCTTTGGCCAACAACTCAACTAGGTGTAACCCAATCCTGGCACTGGGATCTTCATTTGGTGAAGAGAGATGTCCAGTTGGTCCTTGGTCTTCCCCCTTATTTGACTATTTTATTTAGTTTACCTTCATATATTTTAGGAAGCTTCTACAGTATTAGATTTCCATACTACTACTCAAATGGAGCTTAATTTTAGTTGTCTCTCTGTATTCCTTCTCTCATCTCCCTCTCCTTCTCTCCCAACTTGATCTTCCAGTTCCAGCAGCCCCCCATCCATACATAATCATCTATTCAATTTCCCTTTCTTAAGGAGATATATCTATCACCTCTAGTCACTTACTGTATATCTGCCCCTGGTATTTCCACAGATTGTAGCTTTGTTATCATTGACTTAACAGCTAAGTGAATACATACTGTATTTGTCTTTCTGGGTCTGAGATACCTCACATAGGATGATTTTTCCTAGTCCCATCTATTTACCTGCGAATTTCATAATGTCATTTTTTAAATAGCTGAGTAACTTTCCAGTGTATAAATGTACCTCATTTTCTTTATCCATTATTTAATTGAGGGACATCTAGATTCTTTTCAACTTCTGACTATTATGAAGAGAGCAGCCATGAACATGGTTGAGAAAGTGTCTCTGTGATAGGATGAAGCATCCTTTGGGTATATGCCCCAAAGTGGTATAGCTGGATCTTGAGGTAGACCAATTCACATCTTCCTGAGGAACTGCCACACTGATTTCCATACAGGTTGGAGAAGTTTGCACTCCTACCAGCAATGGAGAAGTGTTCTCTTTATTCTACATCCTTGGTAGCATGAGATATCACTTGTTTTCTTGTTCTTAGACATTCTAACAGATATAAGATGAAATCTCAAAAAAATGATTTGTAGTTCTTTGATGGCTAAGGATGTTGAACATTTCTTCAATTACTTCTCAGACATTTGTTTCTTCTGTTGAGATTTCTCAGCTTAGATTTGTTACCCATTTTTAAGTTAGGTTAGTTGTTTTCTTGATTTGTAATTTTTTCACTTCTTCATATAGTTTGGCTATTAGCCTTCTATCAGATGTGTTGTTGGAAAAAAAATTCCCATTTAGTAGGCTGCCATTTTGTTCAAATGATATTGTTCTTTGCCTTACATAAGTTTTTCAATTTCATGAGGTCAAATTGAGTAATTGTAGATATTAGTGTGTTGCACAAATCTTAAGGGGTATTATTAATAAAAACAAACCTGGAGCCAGGTACTGGGGTGAATGCTGGAAGATCAGAGAAGCAGAACAAGCCACAGCCACCTCACCTCACCAATTCCTCAGCTGATCCTGTTTCCTTAGACTGGAAGCTTCTGAGTCCTCATCCAAATCATTCTCAGCTGAACTGTGCTGCTCAAAAGCCTAAAAGCTTAACCAGCTCTAGTTCCTGGTTTTTCATGTCTTATATATCTTTCTGCTTTCTGCCATCACTTCCTGGGATTAAAGGCATGAGTTGCTATGCCTGGCTGTTTCCAGTGTGGCTTTGAACTCACAGAGATCCAGACAGATATCTGCCTCTGGAATGCTAGGATTAAAGGTGTGTGTGCCACCATTTCCTGGCCTCCATATCTAGTGGCTGTTCTGTTCTCTGACCCCAGATGAGTTTATTAGGGTGCACAATATTTTGGGGAACACAATATTACCACATCAGTGTCTGTGTTAATAGTATTATATTCAGAAAATCTTTTCCTGTGCCTATGAGTCAAGGCAATTTTTTGCTTTCTCTTCTATCAGATTCAGTGTATCTGGTTTTACATGGAGGTCTCTGACACATTTGGTGTTGAGTTTTCTTCAGGGTGATAAATATGAGACCATATGGTGTGTACATACAGCCATCCAGTTTCACCACACCATTTGTTAAAGATGCTGTCTTTTTTTCCAGTTGGCCAGTTTTTAAAAGACGGTTCTATCATACTTATACCCCAATGTTCTTGTATAAAATCTTAGTCCTCAAGGTGAACAAATAGGAGGTTCTATGGACATTTTGGAAATGGAGCATTATTCAAAATCCTTAAGTCATTGAGGGCAAGACTTCAAAGGGAATTGTGGGACCCCACCCATCCTCTTTCTTTCTACTTCTGGGTCATGAAGTGAGGGGTTTGATCTGTAACATACTTGATTATAATGAGGTACCATCATTGGCATCCCATACCAGTTGAACTGTCTTATCTGGTACTCAAACCTCCTGATCTATTTAGTCAAATATTAACCTCTGTTTACTTCTCAAGTAG
>CABHPQ010174661.1:0-28679 GCA_902168405.1 Peromyscus aztecus
AAGAAAGAAAGAAAGAAAGAAAAAACTAACTGAACTGGATCTATGCTATCCCACAGACAAAGAAACTGGTTGATTTGACTGGAAGTTCTGTTTTGAGGCTTAGATACTTGGAACATTTAGCTGGGTGTGTGATTATGGAGTTTTCATGACTTTGGGCAGCTTTTTCAGCATAACTAGCATATAGAAGGGTAACGTGAACTATACACATAAACACGAAATCTGAATCAAAGCAGTTTTGGGGGCTGGGGATTCAGCTTAATGGTAGTGTGTTTGGGTTCAATCCCGTGTACTGAAAACAACAAAAAGCAACTCTCACAGAGCACTCAATACAATGCCCATCATCATCAGAAGTTCTGTGTTGGGTGCTCTCACGTGCACTGCTGTCTCTTTCCAGATTTTTAATGTGCCGTGAAATATGTCCAGACAGAAAATTCATGTCAAGCTCCAGCCAGTGGTTCCCTTATCTATAAGGAATATTTGATATTATAAAATATTTACATGGAAAAATAAGTCAGCCCTTTGGAGTTTGCTTTAGTAAGATTAACGAAATCACTTCTTTGATTCATTTTTTTTCCATCCGATTACCACCCCGTCTATCTCATTTTTACTAGCCACCAACTGGCTTTTTTTGGTTGTTCCCATCACAAAATGACTTTAAGCTGAAAGATAATTATACAACAAGAAATTTGCTCCAAAAGTTACATGGAGCCAACTATGTCAGCAATGCAAAGAACTAGTACATTTTGTTTTGAAAATAAAAAAAAAAATAGATCTGGCGATTTGTCTACTTAACCCCTTAATAATCTTTTCTGCAGAGTTCCTCGTGAAATGGGTCACTTTCCTCCTCTTTATCTCTAAAACTTCAATGTGAAATTTTGGTGGCGTCATCAAATGGCATCTTTTGTAAAGTACTGTAGAGCATTAAATATATAATAGTGTGTGTGTGTGTGTGTGTGTGTGTGTGTGAGAGAGAGAGAGAGAGAGAGAGAGAGAGAGAGAGAACACGAAATTATATGGCTAGCTGGTTAGGATATAATTCACATACTGAACTTTTTATAATCATGATCAGAATCATGCTAACAATTTTGATATATTTCTTATGTATATACTGCAGGCATTAATATCTTAATATCTTACTTTCTCTCTCTCTCTCTCTCTTTTTTTTTTTCTTTTTTTTCGAGACAGGGTTTCTTTGTGTAGCTTTGCGCCTTTCCTGGAACTCGCTTGGGAGACCAGGCTGGCCTCGAACTCACAGAGATTCGCCTGGCTCTGCCTCCCGAGTGCTGGGATTAAAGGCGTGCGCCACCACCGCCCGGCATCTTACTTTCTCTTCTCGCCTAATCTCTTAGTGTTATTACAAGGTACACTTAGTTCAGGAGTTCAGAGATCCAAAAGCTCAGACCAGAATTTTCTAGTCAGCATTTTCTCAAACTAATGTTCAGAGAAATGAATCTGTAGGCAGAAAAGCAGATGCCATGTTTCCCCCTTCTCAATAAACAGGCCAATGGAATGCCCTGCTGCTCCCCAGGTGAAATATCTAATGAGGGCTGACTGAGGACCATTTCCTTATACCGTGCTTCGGGACAGCCTCAGGAGCAGGCAAAATGCGCCAGGGTCAGACAACCATGTGGAATGGCCTCAGACCTGCAGTTCTGAGACTGAAATAGCAGTTCTCCTGTTCTTCTGTATTTTGATGAACGTCTACCATGCAAAGACCTTGCTTTAAACCGTTGTCGTGTGCGCTGTGCTATCTAACGGAAAGGCAGACTTGTCCATTCAAAGTGCGCATCTGTGAAAAACAAAGCTCGGCTCAAATATGAGGTCTTGTGGTTACACATCATTTTAATGGTGCCACATGCAGAACAGCATAGCTTCAGGTCATGAAAGTGCTACAGCCTGCAGGTTGCAAGAGATTAAGTTCTGTCCAATTACTTTCTCAGCAAAAGCCAGTGGAAAATTAGATGCATCCCACCAGGCAATAAATATATCACACTAAACAAAATTTAAACCAGAGAACAATCGACCTCTTTCTTTGTTCTTTCAAAGGAGAAGTGGATTAGACCTTTTAAGAAAAAGATCAAGAGCATTTTATGGGGAAAAAAACTATTTGGACTGAAATCAAAATGTTATGAATAGTACTTTCTAAGTAATGACACGGATCAGCAGTATTTGTAACCATAAGAACAGTGTGATAAATTTTAATCACTTGGGACTCCAGCTCTGTGGGAAGTGCTTGCTACACAGGCATCATTTATAGGTTTCCAGTTATGACCTACGTCTAGAAGACATTTTAATGATAACTGGAGAAAGTAGATGGATTGTCTTCCTCGAGTGTTGAAATTCCTGCTTGTTGTCATCTCGGCTCTATTAAAGGCTTTCAAAGGTACGCTTCATCCTAGCAGTCAGGATGCAAGACCAAAGGGATGGAGCTATCGAAGATAAAATATGCTAGCAACGGACACTCCTCAGGATTTCCTGTGGGAGTCTGACCAAAATAAAGCAATATTAATAAATATAAATTCTGGAACACTGTTATCAACAGAAACAGGGTCTTGAAATGTACCCTTGAAATTCTTCTAGTTTCCTTGGGCAGGTCAACTATTTCTGTGTAACTGTACAAAATGTCTGACCTCCCTACAGGGACAATCGCTTTAAATTATATTAAAGACTCAAAGACTCTAATAGATCCATGAGAGGAAGGAGTTTAATTTGTTGGACGCTCTAAATCTTGGTGCTCACTCAGGGTCCTTTAGCCCCCCTGACCCTGAAAATATTTTGACAGGAAAAAAGTGCTTTCAAAGCATCTTAACATTAAAGGACATGCAACTGGCCAAATTACTTTTTTTTTAATGGTTTCCTCTGTCTTTTTGTTATTATTGTTTCTTTAAAATTTTTGTTGTTGCTGTTGCATTTTTGGGGTTTGGCTCTAAGTCTCAGGACTGCTAGGCAAGTGCTCTACCACTGAACTACACATTCTGTCATCATTTTCCTTGTTTTCACGGCGTTGGTTGGAGAGAGAGGAAGTTCAAGTGGTCCAGATGGAATGAAGGCAAGTGGAAAACATCCACCAAGCAGATCTGTGCTGTTCCATTCTAAGGAGCTGACACCCTCCTCCAGATTTCATCACAGGACTTTGAAAAGCTTCCTTCTTAATGCAGTGCAAAGTCAAACAAAAATTTCTGTCCCAGGATTTGTTATGTGGTTAAGAGTTCTCAGGATTTGAGCCTTCAGTTACTCATGGCTTCTGTGAGTAAGTAAATCATCTCCCCGTCAGGAGAATGTCTGCTTATAACCCCTCTTCTCTTCTTTTGTTTGTCCACCAGTAACAAGGGGGGGGATTTTTTCTATGATTTTATTGAAAATATGCCTTAAGTCTTTGGTAAGTTCTTATCCTCACACCCATAGATTAATATATCTTTCCACCCCCATAAAAGAAGTTTTTGTAGTAGATGGCAGTCAATAGAGACTCACAACCTGCCAACATGCAGTGTTGAAAGTGGCTGTGGAGTTCTCTCTCACCTTTGCATGGGACATCTACACCAGACTTTCTTACCCCAAGGCTTAGGGACAACTTACAGGAGATGGTGGAGTAGAGATTGAAAGAGTCAGAGGGAGTCGATGTCTGCAATGACCGACTGTCTGTCAGCCCTGACAGCGCAGTTGTACATATGAACTACCACAGTTGTGATTCCATGCCCAAGATCAAGCCAGCCCAATTCCAAGAATGGATGAGGGAGGATCTCATCCATCCTATCTGAGAAACTATTGGCAATTGATGACTTCAGCGGGGAGAGAGACTTAGTTTTCTTCGGTGACATGGCCCCTTAGAAACCGCCCATGCTCCAGTAGATGGCCCCATTCCCAGGCACACACAGGCAGTACTAAACGGACTCAGTGGGTATTAATGTTTTTTTTTTTTTTTTTTTTCAGTGGGTTTTAATTTTTTTTTTAAAGCACATGAAATTGGGAGGGAGAGTAGTAGGGGAAAGGTGGGGAGGAATTGGAAGTGGGTGTGAATTTGACCAAAACACATCATATGCATGCATGAATCTAAAATAAAATAAGTCAGACAGACAGGAAGGAAGAGAGGAAAGAAGGCGTTGAGGGAGGGAGGGAAGAATGGAGGGAGAGAGAGAAAGAGAAAGAGAGAGAGAGAACTTTTTGCACTTTTTCATTTCTTTCTAGTTTCCAAATATTTTTATCTCACAACTATAAATTTTCCTAATATAGTTAATGAAAACATTGAGTGAAATATACTATAATCTAATGATTTTAAGCAAATTTTGGGCAAAATCTTTTGCTTTATAAAGTAATTTTTCTCAGTAGGACTGTTCATAAAAATGCTTCATTTCTCCAGAGTTCTGCACAGCCAGAGGAGAATTAATGTTAGAAAGTACCGCGAATAGCAAAAACAACAACAAACACTACTCTTTCTTTATGAGGTAAAGGGGCTGGAGAGATGGCTCAGTGGTTAAGAGCACTTGCTGCTGCCGAGGACCCGGGTCAGTTCCTAGCACCCACACAATGGCTCACAACCATCTGTAACCACAGTCCAGAGCATCCGGTGCCCTCTTCTGACCTCCATGGGTACCAAGCATGCTCATTGTTCATGTACATACATTCAGTCAAAGCACTGTACACATGAAACAAACACATATCAAACTGTTTGCACATGTTGAGATCTGAAGAGGCTTCTGTTTCCCAGGTGGTAACACTCTAAAGTTTGTTCTTTTGAAAGCTAACTTCAATGGAGGAAGTGGTAGGGTGTCAAAGATAAAGGCAGAAAATAAAACAGGCCCCAAGAGCCAAATTCCCGACTTTTAACAACTCTAATTACTTTGTATTGTTTCTGTATTAAAATTTCACCTGGTGTTAAACCACCAAGATAAAGTGTTCCAAGTCGAGATTTGTTGCTAGGTGCACTGATGCGCCAGGGCTCATGTTAATCATGCTATTTGTTAATTCTAAAGTTGGGCCTCTGTCCGGCTATTTTGACCATCCGGTGAGAGTCCATGGCTCAGTTCATTGAACAAATACTTGTAAATGCATGGCCCCGTTCAACACCATTGGTGACTTGGCTTGAAATGAAGGGGCTCAGTTTCAGTTATAGAAATTTCTCTTTTGTAGCATGAATCTTAGAAGGCCTTGTTAATAAAAACAAACTGGAAGCCAGGTATTGAGGTGAATGCTTGATGATCAGAGAGACAGAATAAGCCACAGTTACCTCACCTCGCCAGTTCCTCAGCTGATCCTATTTCCTCAGACTGGAAGCCTCTGAGTCCTCATCCAAATGAATCTCAGCTGAACTGCTTCTTGAAAGCCTGAATGCTTAACCAGCCAAAAGCTTCTAGTTTCTGGTCTTCAACGTCTTATATATCTTTCCTTTCTACCATCACTTCCTGGGATTAAAGGCTCACTTCTTGGGATTAAAGGTGTGAGTCACCATGCTTGGCCATTTCCAATGTGGCCTTGAACTCACAGGGATCCAGAGGGATTTCTGCCTCTGGAATGCTAGGATTAAAGGTGTGAGTGCCACCATTTTCTAGCCTCTGTATCTAGTGGCTGTTCTGTTCTCTGACCCCAGATAAGTTTATTAGGGTACACAATATTTCGGGGAACACAATACTACCACACTCTCTAAATGACCAAAGATCTGTACCCTTCTCTATTCCTTGAATGTCCCCACTCACCCCCACCATGAGTGATTCCCTAACTTCTCTGTCTTCCAATATCAGTCTCTGGAATCAGTGACTTACTTTAATTATTATTACTGTTGTTATTTTTGTTTCTGGAAAACCCACAACTGTGATTAGTTTTTGTTTCTGCTATCATTTTTACCTTTTAAATATTTTTCATTGTTTTCAATATTTTAGGGAGGAATTCAAAAATTCTTTAAAATTTTATTGTTTTCTGTGTATAGGATTTTGCTGTGTAAATGTCTGTGTGCCATGTGCATGCCTGGTGTCTGTGGACGTCAGAAGAGGAGGGCATTAGGTCTCCTGTAAAGAGTTACAGATAGTTGTGAGCCACCATGTGGGTGCTGAGAATCGATCCCAAGACCTCTGGAAGAGCAGTCAGTGCCCCAACAACTAAGCTGTCTCTCCAGGCCTTAGAGAAGAGTCCTTTAACATATTGGAAACTGATGTCAGTAGGAATATTTTCTTAAATGCTTTTTATTTTCCCTTAATCTACTCTTTCAAGAATGCTTATCTTATCAAAGAAAGAAAGAAAGAAAGAGGGAAGAAAGACCTTATCATGAAATGACTATGTGTAGATGTGTTGAAATTAGAGAAAACAGTAGAATGATCCTCAGCTTCCTGGTTAGGCTAACTTGTTTTCCATTCTGTGGTTGATAAATTACTTTAGTGGTGGTTCAGTCAGTAAAACATTTCCCATGCAGGCAGGAGGACTTGAATTTGGACACTCAGCACCATGTAAAGAGCTGGGCATGGCAGCACATAACTGTAACCTCAGCACTAAAACATTGTGTGTGTGTGTGTGTATGCCTGTGGCTTGCTGGCCCATCGGTTCAGTCAATCAGTGAGCCCCAGGCTTAGTGAGAGACTTGTCTCAAAGATAAGGATAAATGATTGAAGAGGACAATCTAGATCAACCTCTGGCCACCACACAGATGTACACACACCCATATACACATGTGTATAGTGTACACACACACACACACACACACACACACACACACACACACACACACCTTGAAATTATTCTACGGATTAGTCCTGAGAACTAGTTACTTAATGGTAGTTTTTGACCTAGCACAGATGTAGTAGTTTACTCAAGAAGTCTTTTTATCTATAAAATACCATTAGTTTCTAAAATTTCAATTGCAGTACCATGGGTCTAGCTCTTTCTTTGCTGTCTGTTCCATGGCTGTGGACAAAGGTTGAACAAATTTGACAAGCCCTGTTTTCTTGACACCCTTGGGGAGCCTGCCCCTTTCTTAACAGAAACAGAGGAGGAGTGGATTAGGGGATGGGCAGGGGAGGTGGGGTGGGGGAGGGAATGGGAAGAGAGGAGGGAGAGGATATAAAATAAATGAATAAATTTTAATTAATAAAAAAGAAGACCAGTTATTTAATTCAAAGTCTCTGTGAATTAGCAAACTTCTAGTGCTCGAAAAATTATGTTCCTATTTCAGTTTTCAAGACCTTTACTGTGAGTTCCAGCATCCAGGCTATCAAAAAATGTAAAGATAATAACCAGTCGTCATGCAGGATGAGGGATGGGTAGAAGGAAGAAGGCCTGTGCTAGCTGACAGATAAACAATAGCTCACAGATGACTACAGGCCATTTATATGCTTCAGGACTGGGATGGTTATCAATTGCTTTTGACCTTTTCATTCACAGGGGTTGTTTACTGGTGGCCATTCAACTCAGACTGCACTGGACTTTTGAACTTCCCATCCTAATGGGAAGGTCTTGTCAGAGAGAAATCTGAACGTGTACAGAGTTGAAAAGGGACACTATGTACTGTGTTTCAGTGACTCTGAAGCTGACGCCCTCCCCAAATATAACACACACACACACATACACACACACACACACACACACACACACACACACACACACACCATTCCAACACCCACAAAGCGCAGCTGTGATGAACAGCTCTGCTGAGACAGAAATTATTCAACCAATACCTTGCCTCCTCAGAAGCCTCCTTTGTGAACAGGTCCCGTTGAAGGCCTCTGTGTTCAGGGGAGCGATGTGGCCACTCCAAGAGTCAGGAATCCAGTAAACCTATTACCCATTTATTGCCACCTGGGAACTGAACTCACAAACCCGAACTCTAGAAAGGAAAGTGATCAGGTTTCATAACATTTGTTCTTAATTGAGCAACATCATAACTTTGCTTTACTCAAAATGTATCCACGTTAAAACATCATCTGATTTTATAAATGTTTGTTACCCATAGATTCCAAGGTGACATAAAATTTTAATTATTGAAAACCAAGAAACAGGCAAAATATTTGTGTTCCCAAATGTCTCCTTCCACTTGCCAGTCGGTTTAAAATAAAACAGAGCTTAACCTAGATCAATAAGTCTGACTTTATAAATGATGTCCTTGCTGCTTTCACATAAGGGCATCTTACTCTTTGGCCTTTATCCTCAAATTGCATGAAACAGTCACCTATGGACCCTCAACTTCTCTATTGAAAACACAGTAGGATGTTCTAGGTTTTTGTCTGGTCAAAGTGGAGAGAGCGGGGCAACCAAAGCACACAACTTCATTTTCAAGTAAGACCGTTTCAGATCTCCGCTATGAACGACTGGAATTTTAAAACAACAACAACAACACACCATTCAGATATTTTTCCAAGACCTGTAATCTGAAGCCTTCTCCTTTACCCAAACCTCCCACCAGACAAGTTGGAAAGATAAACAAAGCTGCAGTCCCCTGGGTTGTACATATCCACTCGACTGCAGGACCCCAGATTAGAGTGGTTCGTCCCTGTATCCAGTGTCTCCCAGAAGGACCTCTTGTAGGAGGAAGGAGGAAGCACAAGGTTAGGAATTTCAGAAGATTAGGCAGATAGTCAAAGTGCTGGATGGATGAGGCAGCCTGTAACTCATTAGCAGAGCATCTCCCCGGGGTCCTGTAAACATCCTACTGCCAGCAAGGAAAGCTGAGGTCTCTGACAGCCTGGATGAGCATTGCCCCTGTGCCCATCGCCATTCCAGCGCTGTTCACAGTAAGAGAGAACCCAGAACACACTGTGAATGTAGAGCTTTAACAATGGTGATTTTCATGCAAGAGGCAGAGGGAGTATCCTCTTATTCATAAAAAAGTACCATTATCTTTATTTTCTGAAATAAAATTCATAGTTTTCCCATCTCCATGCATCACTCTAAAAACTCAACAAATCCTTGACATAATAAAAAAGAAAGAAAAAGAAAAGTAATTGATGACAAGATAACGTGCATTTCAAAATGTGACATTTTAGGTGCCAAGTGCCCTGGTTGAGGGTGACTCCTTACAATGTGTAAGTTTGGATTGAAATGAAGAAAATATTCAAATATATGTTGTCAAGACTTTCTTCTACTTTGAGTGTGACAGAGTCACACATAGTGATAAAAGTGTATTTTAGCAGCTGCCCAAGCACCAGGCAAAGCTTTACACGTCTAGAAAATTAATTATGCTGACATCCAATTTAGATAATTATGTATATTTAAGCCACAAAGGATTGGCTTCTAGTCTTAGTTAATAAGAAACAGGTTTGCCCTCTTGTACCTGGGTAACCATGGAAGCTGCACAGGCTTTATCATAGGACTAGTCTGTACACAACGCCGACTATCCCTATCTGGGTCTGTTGGATGTCAACATTACATGCTTGTCCCTTTGGGTAGGAGCCATAGCTATGTTACTTTCTAGTTCTTCAAACATTGCAGTTCCCAGGTTTCAAGAAGTGTACTCAGTGCTGGCACCCTTTGCCTGGTCTACCGTAACTCCTGTCTCCTTCTGTGGCCCCTAGTGTGCTTGTATGCTTCTGATGCCTCTTTTGTGAGGTGGCAGCTGAGCAGACTCCGGCATTTGCCATGGTAGACAAGAAATCTGAGGAAGGAGCCAAGACTGAGAACAGCGATCATATACATGTGAAGGTGGCGGGTGATGGTTCTGTGGTGCTTTTTGAGGTCAAGAGGCAGACAATTAGTGAACCAACGAAAGCCTGTTGTGAAGTACAGGTTTGTCTGTGAGGCAGGTCGTATTCCAGTTGGATGAGCAACCAATCAGTGAAAGAGACACACCTGCACAGCTGGAAGCAGAGGATGAAGATATGACAGATGTGTTCCAGTGACAAACAGGAAGTGTCTACTAAACAGGGAGCCTGCTACTCTACTCCAGAATTTTGTTACATACCAAGAATACGTTCTTAATTAGAAAGCTGCAATTTGGCTCAGCCATATCCTGACCATTCAGTGTAGATTTCTCTATTCTTTCATTTTCCCTTTCCCATTCTTTTATTGGACATAAAGTTAACTAGTATATGTACACAAGCATGTTGTGCTTTTTAGTTTCTCTTTAAAAATAAGTCAAATGGCCAACATTTTGTTTTAGTTGATAGCAGATGGAGATGGTATGGGGAAAAGCACTGGTTCTGTGAAAATACCCCTTTTCATTAGTGGGATGCTCACTGCACTCTTCTGTCTATCATCTATCTATCTATCTATCTATCTATCTATCTATCTGTCTGTCTGTCTGTCTGTCTATCTATCTATCGATCTATCTATCGATATATCGATGTATTTATTTATTATTTTTTATTTAAGGAAATTTTCCACTCACTCTACATATCACAGATTTCCCCCTCCACCAAACCACCCTCCATCCCCTCCTCCAATAGGGTAAGGGCTCCCATGGGAAGTCAGCAAAGCCTGGTACATTCAGTTGAGGCAGGTCCAAGCCCCTCCCCCATGCATCAAGGCTGAGCAAGGTGTTCCACCAGAGGTGATGGGCTCCAGAAAGCCAGCTCATGAACCAGGGATAGATCCTGATCCCACTGCCAGGGGCCTCTCAAACAGACCCAGCTGCACAACTGTCTCCCGTATGTAGAGGGCCTAGTCCGGTCCTGTGTAGGTTCCACAGCTGTTGGTCTAAATTTTGGCTCACTTGACTCTTACCTTTATATTCCAGTGAGTTATTTTGCTCTCACTGTCTAAACAAAATAATACGACATAAAGCTTCTTGCATACTTTGCTTGATTGGAGAATTTCAGTGTTTTTCATTTGTCATTGTAAAGCCGAGGATGATTTCAGTACTGTCTGTACATAGCTGTTGTGTATAGGGCAATATGTCTTTAAGTGGAGATACATTACTCTTGAAAAAAATCCAATCCTATGTATCTTTCCTGTCAAGTTAAGAGTCGTATTATTTAAATAAACTTTTTGTTTAAAATGAGAAAAAAAGCATTCTTACTTTACTAAAAAAAATAATACTGTATGTGTGAGCATGTGTGTGTGGCATTTGTGCGTGTGTGTGTGTGTGTGTGTGTGTGTGTGTATGTATGTGTGTGAAGGCAAATGTGGAGGCCAGAAGCTGATGTCTGGAAGTCTTTTCACTTGCTCACTGCTTTACCTTATTTTGTGAGACCTTTCTGTTTTGGCTAGACTGGCTGGCTAGTGAACGGTGTCTCCACTAGCCTCTGACCACCGTACTGTATAGACATGAGCCTTCAGCTTTCACATGGGTTCTGGGAGTCCAAACTCATGTCCTCAGGCCTGCGCACCAAGCACCTTGTCCACTGAGCCATCCCTCCAGCCCTGCTCTTGTCCTTTCAATGGAAAAGTGAAGTCTCAGCTGCTCGGCTAGGATGAAGATCACTATAAGGTTCACAGAGTTATTAATCAGTTTCAGGTCTTATGTGAAATCTCTATAATACTTTAAATCCTTCCATTCACTTTGTTTTTTTACACCATGCTGTCTCTGTTTTTTTGCTTTAAACCTACATGTTCACCTAACCCCTAAAATATCACATGAATATGCAACTTAGATATTTTCCATAGATTCATGATACAAGTGTCCTCCCTCATCATCATCTTCCCAAATACACTCTTTTCTGGAAATGACCCCTCCCCTTTAAACTGGAAATGGTCTCTTTTTCTAGGTAACTACTTTTTGATATTTGTAATCAATAAATACGTGTTTAAGATCGTCAAAACTACACATATAGGCATTTATATGTAAAGCCAACTACTTTTTTTAAAAAATGTAGTTTTAAATTGATGCCTGTGTGTGTATGTCGCATGCATGCAGGCGCCTGCAGAGCCAGGAGGGAGTGTTGGATCCCTCGAAGCTGTATTTACTGGTGGTTACAGAAGCTGCTGGGTGTGGATACTGGGAGCTGAACTCAGATCCTCTGGAAGAGTAGCCAGCGCTCTTACCTGCTGAGCATTAGCCCCAGACAAGGTATCTCCTTTGTCTGTCCAGGTGTTATCACCCCTAGTTTTGTACCCTCTTGGAAGTGCGTGCACTTTAGAAACATCTTGATGATAGAAACTACACTTCACCCATCTCTGTGTTCTATGGCTGGCCTCTTTCAGCTATTCAATATGTAATAGGCCCCAGACTTGCTTCTCAGTGTTATTATTGTATCACCATGGTGTATACAGTCCCAACCAAAGCGATACTAATAATTCAAGATAGTTGATTTTGTTATCCAAGAGGGAGGCAGAACATAGGGTCAGGCAACATGGCTGTGCTGGGGGAACATCTGGGAAGGAACAAGAGAGACACTGGGCTGGCTTGCAGCAGTCAGGAAATGAAGTGGTTCATTCCTAGCAACGGCCCATTTTGTATTTTGGAGGCAGAGATGTAAACAATGGCAGGCGCTATGAAAAGCAGCTGCAGTTAGAGATCTCTCAACGAGCTTCATATGTGCAGATGACAGGAAGGACTCTTGGTGCCATACTGTGGTTGCTGTGAGTGCGGTGTAGGGCATTGTGTCCATATCCCACTTGCCATGTGAGTGAAGGTGAAAGTCAGATGGGGTGGGGGTCACTGACATCCTCTGGTTACTTTTTAAAAGTTGTTTATTAACCCTGTGAATTCTGAACACGTTCCATCTTGAGAAAGTAATTTTTATAAGAAATCATCTCGAATTAAATATGGACTAATTTTATAGATTATTTGTAACTCCTGTTTTTTTTTTTCCTTCTGAGTGTCTGCTGATTGGCTGTCAGGTTGTTTGGGTTATGGCCTTTTCATTTGAACACTTTATTGTGAGAGGACATGTGAGATCTAACATGATGTATTAGGCATATAAGTCACCAGTAACCATGGAAAAATGTAGTTAAGCTTATGATTCTTTGGAAATGTGCATAAATATTTACAAGTATCGAGTTAAATGCAAGTTTTTAAAATGAATTGTATTTTTTTTGGGTAAATGGAAAACATCAAGTTCTGGAAGGCAGAACAGCAAAATGAGACCGGAAAAGGTAATTTATTTTGCAACCTGGCTACTTGGTAAACACACATATAATTTTCATAATGCCTTCTCTCAAAATCTTTGATTTGAGACTTGAAAGTTTTAAATGTGTGTGTGTGCACGTGTGCATGCATGTGCATGAGTGTGCGTGTGTGTGTGTGTGTGTGTGTGTGTGTGTGTGTGTGTGTGTGTTTGTAGTGTGGGTGATCTGAGAATATTTTTTGATGACTAAATTCAGCACAAGGCAGTCTGAAGTCACTACCTCCTTGAATGTTAAGAACATTATTCATCATGACTCTGACTTCTCAAGTTTGTGATTCACAGTTCACAATGCCAGATTTCCCAATAGTTGGATTCTTTTCTAACCTACTTGCTTTTAAGATTCATTTTATTTTTACATTATGTGTATTTGTGTGTGCGTGTGCATGTGTGTGTTGCACATGAGTGTGTTCTCACCCGTGGGCCAGCACAGAATGTTGCTGTATCATTCTTTCCCTTACTGCCTTGTCTCTCAATGAACTGGAGTCTTCTTTGGACTGACTGGCCCATGAGCTCTTGGGGACTGCTTGTCTTTTTGCCTACAACACAGAGATTATAGGTACACACAGCCATACGTGACATCTTATGTGGGTGTTGAGGATTTTGCACTCATAAAAAAAGATCACTTGGGGAGACATTTATGCCCACTTGGGTATCAAGAACTCTCAGCTCAGAGAGCCTGTTGCAGAGTCTAAGGGACATGATTGGTAGGTGAAAGGCAGGTTTCTCAGTCCTCATTTCAGATTAAACACCAACCCAGAACAAGGGTGCATCCTTACTGAGAAATTCAGCCTCCTCTTCAGAACAACAAAAGTACATTTTTTTAAAGTGCTATCTTATCTTTCAGCTTCATGCCTAGCATGTAAGTCTGCACCTGCTGCACCTCCAACTGAACTCACCTCTCCCACACCCTCTGGGGCCTCCTGTGCTCCCAAGTCAAGTTCTACCGTCTTTCAAGACTTTCTGTGAACAGCACCTGTCGAGCTGAGTTCAGCTTTCTCTCTTCCCTGCCCCTCATGTTTAATAATTGTACAGATTTGGGGAGGGAAGTAGGGGGAGAGTTGCTTTTGATTCCCTTGTATTAAACTGATAATATACAGTCAATGAAAATAAGTACTAGAGGATTGTTTTAGACCTACAGTTTAGTGCATAGATTTTCATTAACTTTTACCTATGTGTGTGTGTGAGTCTATTTGTGTGGACTGAAAATTACTTTTGCAAAAATAATATTGCATGATAAAAGCTTGCTGATGCAGGATATATACTGTTTGGTGCTTTTAATCAATGTTTTCAGGGCTTTGCAGTCCAGTATTTGATTGTATAGAGATAGCAAAGTTCATTGAACTACCTATTATTCTAAGATACTCATAATTTTCCCACTTTTGTATTATGAATATCCTTACCAATTGAAAAATATTAGTCTTTATTACCCAGAATATTTGATAACTATTACATGATTATATATTTTTGGACAAATTAATATACTTTTGAACATCTAGACCACAAAGTACGAAAATATTGAAGTTTTCCCATGACTCCTCAATATCGTTATCAAGCTAAGATATATTTAATTTTTTCCAGTTCTGCCCAAAGGTTGGGAAAGCATTTTACTTGTTCATTTTGTTTCCAGTGGGAGTTAACATTTAAAAGTGTGTCTGGGAAGGTCGGCAAGTCGGTTCTGTGCTCGCCTTGGCCCGAGTGGTCGCGCCGGGATGGGTTCGTCCTCTTCGTCTTCTGGCGCGGGTTTGGGCGCCGTGGACCGGCAGTTGCAGCATTTCATCGAGGTGGAGACGCAGAAGCAGCGCTTCCAGCAGCTGGTGTACCAGATGACGGAACTTTGCTGGGAGAAGTGCATGGATAAGCCTGGGCCAAAGTTGGACAGTCGGGCTGAGGCCTGTTTTGTGAACTGTGTTGAGCACTTCATTGACACAAGCCAATTCATCTTAAATCGACTGGAACAGACCCAGAAGTCCAAACCAGTCTTCTCAGAAAGCCTTTCTGACTGATCTCAGTATTACCTCTTTGGAAAAGTAGTTCAAGAAATGAAGAGCTGTTGATGGGATGGTTGAAGAAATGGCTATGGGGAGGGGGGGGGAGAATGGCTCCCAATTTTCTTTATCATCTTGGGACGTCTTGTCACCTGATAACGAACAAAGACCAATTTTTATGTATGGGAGTTGAGAGTCATGTGTATTTGGTTGTGTTTTTAAAGCTAATCATGTGAAAATAATTGACAGATAAATGAAATTATGAGATGCATATTACTGTATATGGGACTATGATTTCTCAAGGTCCTTAACTGCTTTATATAATTTTGATAGTGGAAGTGCTTTCTATAATTTGATAGTGGGACCACATAGGGTAAATCTCTATTTGTAGGGATTCATTTCTGATTTTTTAGGGAGATCTTTGTGTCAGAAAGAGTAACAGTGGGGGAATAACCTGGCACTGTTTAACCATGAGCTTTCTTATCTTTACAAGTTCGACTATCAGAGCTGAAAAAATTCTATGGGTGTTCATATAATCCAGCCTTTTAGGTTGTCTTTCTCCCCATACTGTGATTTACTTAAATATCAAATTGAAAATATGGTCTCAAGGTAGAACGGGCAGCCTGAGAATCTAGAGGGCTTTAGTTAGTTATAAAGGAATCTAGCTCATGAGCGTAATTCGTACTACCAGAGTGCCACAGGAGGAAGCTAACCTACTCTGTATATCAGGATACAAAACCTTCACAGATGTGCCTAAAGAGACGCTAATGACTTAGGCCAGTCAGAAACTAACAACAGTTTCAGGTAGAGGTGCATGCCTGATGTCAGTCATAAATTCTATTATTGCATTCTTTCTTTCGGTCACTGAAATAAAAGCTCTGCAAGATCAAAAAAAAAAGTGTGTTTGAGTACTTCAATCAAATTTTCTTCTTTTGTGAATTAGTAGTTCTTACTCTTTTTAGACATTTGAAATAGCAGGCAAGTATGTATTAATCAGTGTTCTTTAGAGCAACAGAACCAACATAATTGAATATATATTAAAGGGGTGCTTATTAGATTAGTTTATACAGTGGTGCTGAGGGTCTGGAGGGTTCCTTGAGAGCTTTTGGTCTTCAGTATCCACTGGAAGACTTGAGAAGCTGGGCTCAGGTGTCCTTGATATCTGCCAAGAACAGCAGCAACAGAGTTGTCAATCGTGACAGGGTAGCGAACTTGCTAGCACACTGGGAAGGCAGTGTAAGGGCAGGCCATGTAAAGCACAGCTGTTTCCCTTGGACCTCCTTCTAGGTGGCTTCAGGAGGTGCTGTTCACCTTGAAGGTGGGTCTTTCCATTTCATATGACTCGATTGGAACTATCTCTTGCTGGTGTGCCTGGAGGTATACCTCTTGCTTGGTTGGATCTAGATCCAGGCAAGTTGACAACCAAGATTTACCATTATAAAGTGCTCATCTTTCTGTATTGATTTGGAAAGACGTTTAACAGATTTACAATCCTGAAGATATTTCCTGCAGTATTTCTCTCTTAGTTTTAAAAAGGTTTTATGAAACACAAAGAACCTGTGCAAGGCCGATCTGAGACTTTGCATTCTGTCATTGATGTCATTCCTATAAAACTGTCTACACACTCCTCATTTTTATAATTGATATTTGTGAAAACTCTATGACTTTGGTAGATAGATGCACATTGTAGGCATGTTTCCTACAGTTCTATTTCCTACAAAAACTATTCCTGAATAGTTCCAAGTTCATCTGCTCTAGTAGAAGACCTTCTGCGTGGCATTTGGAAGGTGGAAGGAAAGCCTGGGTCATAGACCTGCTATGCTAACACATTTGGTTCTGGGTCACCAGGCCCTGCTGCAACTCAGTGATGCTGTGCCCTTTGATCACTTGACTTATCCTGGTGGGTCTTTGTTCATCTTCTCCAGTGGGTACTGGCTATGAGAGCTCCAAGAGGGTACTTGGCTTCCTTCTCCCTAAGGACTTATTTCACCTGAATTTGGGGGGACTTGACATGAAGTAAATTTGAAAAATAATCCTAAAAAGATAATTGCCTTTAAAATAATATTTCTAAATCAATGACATAGGGCATTGTTCCATTTAATAAATTTATTTTTTGTTTGGGTAATTTTTTTTTCAAAATAGGGTCTCGTCTAGGTCAGGTTATCCTCAGATTTGCTAGGTGGCTGAGGTTAACCCTGAAACCCTGATCCTGTGTTTCTACGTCCCTACAGGATGGAAATATTTCTTCTCTCTCTCTCTCTCTCTCTCTCTTTTTTTTTTGATTTTCATTTTCTTTGATTTTTTCAAGACAGAGTTTCTCCATGTAGCCCTGGCTGTTGAGGAACTCACTCTGTACACCAGGATGGCTTTGACCTCAGGGATCCTCCTGCTTCTGCCTACTAAGTGCTGGAATTAAGGGTGTGTTCCATCAAGGCTAGTGAAATATTCTATTTTTAAACAATGTTCTTTCATTCTTATTAATACAAGCAATATATATATATGCATAAATATAAGCAATATATACATATATACACATCTATAGTTGTTACTATTAGTAGAAGTTTTTAAAATTTTTTGCCTTATAGCTATTTTATAAGTGCTTCTATAGTGTTTATTTTTCTTGGCATATTTAGCACACAAGTGATCACTTTTCTCAGATTTATCAGTTGTGTTAAAAAATTTTTTGGCATTCTGATGGCAATGTGTAAATAATGGTGCTTTGTGCTTGCTTTTACCATATTTATAGACATTAATTTATCTGTTCTAGAGTAATAAACTAAAACACAAGGTAATTCCTCTGTGTGAGACTCTCTGCAGTGCATCTTACTTAATTAGCAAGTGTTGGCCATGTTTCTTCATGAAGTTCTGTTATGGATGTCAAGCAGTATTGTCCTCCAGGGCTGGACCACATCAGAGTGGTATCTAAAGCTAAATGAACTTAGCTATATAATATTTGTGTTTGATAATAGTTTGCATTTAGACTATACAAAGACTATAGCATCACGAGACAGGCAGCATGGCGCTGTGGTGGAAGAACAGACTCTAAGGAAGCCTCCGCTTGACCCCGTCCCTCCCATGAGAGGGAAGTCTGTGCTCTGGTCTCTGAGGTCATAAAAGCCAGGTTTGCATCCAAGAAAAGGACTGTTGAACTAGCCTCCTTGAGAACCAAAGGCAGGGAAAAATGAACTGAGAGTTTCTGGAGATTTCGATGTAGACTGTGTGTGTGTGTGTGTGTGTGTGTGTGTGTGTGTGTGTGTGTGTACACAGTGAAGTGTATGTGCAGTGTAATGTGGATTGTTGCCAGGGTCAAGCCTCCAGTTAACTAAAAAGTAATAAATCACATTACACATCTTTCTCTCTCCTTCCTTTGTCATTACCTAGTCAGGGTGGTAATTACATTGTCCTCGCCTGTATGGAGAATTGTGTTGGGGACTTTGTTAATTTTATAACCATCATTTAGTTCTTGCCTTTCTTGGCTTCGGGGAAGCATCCTTTTAATGGATGAGTAATAGAGTCTCTTGGGACCGTCTCTGGGCTACCACCACAGCAGAGGCGTGGTTTTCATTCTGTCTTCCAAATTGACTTCCAACAATGCCTCCGTCATAAGCTGTGGCTCACTGAGCTTGACCCCTTTCACAGAAAGTATACAGTTTTCACTGACACTCCCACTGCCCCCTGATAAGTACTCAAACCGTTGATCCCCACAGGCTACGTCTTTTTCTTTCACCCTTGCCTCTCTTAGCCCAGGTGATCTGCGGAGAAGCAGGCCTTGCTGTCTCTGAATTCACTCAAAGTTTGAATTAGGAAGGCAAATGTGCATTGTGAGGTTTCCATTAGCTTTTTGATATGTTTTGAAGCATGAGTATTCCAACTTTCCTGTTCTTCTTTTCCAGAATTGTTACTGCTATTTTAGGTCCCATGAAGTTGCATAGCATTGACTACATTCATGTCACTGTGCTCCCAATACCAGACGAGACATCTTACTAGAGAAATAACTTATTGGGTTTACACATTCAGGGGAATTTTCGATCTGACTGGAGGAGGCATGGCAATAGGAGCTTCTCTGTTGGGGACAGAGTAGAAAGCAGAGCTATATTGGAATCAGTAAGGTAGGCATGACCTTCATAGACTACTCCTTCATATCTACCTCTGCTATCAGGACACAGCTCCTGAGAAATCCAATGACTGAAAATTCAAAGTCTGAGCCTGTGGGAGAAAGTTCATATTCAAACCAAAACATCATATACATTTTAGGATAGGTTTTCTTCTTTCTCTATAAAAGTATCCTAGTCTTATGATAGAGGTTTTTTTTTTAAGCATATAGAATGTTTTGGTAGTTTTGATCAACACTTTTGATAATATTAAGATTTACAATCTTGAACACAGGTAAATATTTCTTAATTTTGTTCAGTGATATTTTACATAGTTTTCAATGCACAAATATTTTACATCTTTAGTTAGGTTTATGACTATCTTATTTTTCTTGATATTGTAAATGGAATTGTTTTCTTAATTTCATTTTTTTTCATAACTTCATTTAGCAAGATGTTCACTGCTAGGACACAGAAACACAATTTTTGTGTGTGTTGATTTCATGTCCCGGAACTTTGTTGAATTTATTTATTAGTTATCATATTTTTTGGAGCATAGGGTGGCTAATCTTAACTATCAACTTGATTTGAATGAGAAATACCCAGGGGACCTCTGGGAGGTCTGATGGCATATTTACTGATGAGTAGATCATGAGGGTTCTGAACTAATGAATGGATGACTCTCTTGTTGGATGCCCTGCATGATGGCATGGAGATGTGGTAAAAGGAAGGAGGATGGGTTTAGTTAGAGGAAGTAGGTGACTTGGGGATGTGTCTTTTTGGGTTACCTCTTGTATCAGTCCCTTCTGCTCTTCCCTTCTGCTGATTGTTAATCACCATGTTATGAACTACTCTACTCTACCTCACTGTTCATGCCATGGACAGAACCCTCTAAAATTGTAAGCCAAATCAAATAATTATTTCTCTCAAGCTACTTCTCTTTGGCATTTGGTCATAGTGAAAAGTCTGAGTAATACTCTGTGTGTGTGTGTGTGTGTATGTGTGTGTGTAACATTGTGGTGTCTGTACCTATGAAATTATGCCATCTGAAAACAGATAACCTTCTAATTTCCATGCTTTGTATTTTTACAGTTTTTGCATTTTTATTTACTTTTGCTCATGAGCTTCAGTTAGGACTTTTAATACAATGCTGAATGGCAGTGGTAAGAGTAGGCATCGTCTACGTTTTAGATATCACTCGGGGATATAGCTATAAGTTTCCTTTGCTGGAAGCCTGGTCTCCAGTGTGCTATTGAGGTGTCAGGACCTTTAAGAGGTGGGTCTAGTGGAAGGTGGGTGGGTCATGAGGGCACTGTCTTCAGAAGGGATCAGTGTTGTTCTGGAGTGGCATCACTCTTGAGACTGCCCTCTGGCTACCTGGCTCCCCCCTTGCGGTGCTTCCTGCACACACGCCACCACTGTGGTGACATCTGTCACAGGCCCTCGTTAGGTCTGTGTAGGAGTCAATACCACAGTCTTAGATCTCTAACCTATGAGTTAAATTTCTTTCCTCTCTCTCTTACCCCACACCAACTATTTTGTTTTTACTGCAAAAAAAAAAAAAAAAAAAATAGGCGGTGGCAGCGTTTCTTTCTTGTTCATGACCTTAGAGAAAATACTGATCTTTTACTGTTGAGTGTATTAAGTAGGGACTTTGCACATATAGCCTTAATTTTAGTGGTCTTTCTTTCTGTTATGAGTTATAGAGTGCTCTTATGAGGGGAGGAGGTTGAATCTTATCAAACACTTTTCAATATCAGATACATTTGTCTTATATTGTTAAATTTATTCATGCAATTTAGAGTCAACATAATACTATTTTGTTATATAGTGACTCACTAAACATCAACTTACAGAATAAATATAACCCAATGATAAAAACTACAGAATTAGTTAGTCCTTCAAATCAGGCCCCACATGGAAAGAATTCATCTTCAAAAGTGAAAACTTATAACACTTTCCAACCTCTACCGAGAACTGAAGACTGAAGGAAGACAGGTAAGCTTTTAATCCATTCAATCAAACAACTTAAATTTGGTAAATATTTATGAAATATTTACCACACAAGGGTGGGCAGGCAGGCAAGATCCAAAAAGCTTAACTGTACGTGGAAGACAAGCATGTAGAGTTAACTATACCACAAGAGGAAATGTCATTGAAGAGAGGAGGTGGGGGATGGGGGTTGAGGGGAGAGGACAGGCTCACTCTGTGTGTGTGTGTGTGTGTGTGTTTAAGGAGGTGAGGATTGGTGTTCACGACATCTCTTTCAAGGGCACTGTAATTAATGAGCTGCTAATAATGGTTAAGTCTTTCTCATTGATAACAAGGCTGGGGGAGGTAATTCTGTGGCAAAGTTATAAAAGTAAGGGCAGCAGGACATGCTTAGAACAGTGCAAAAGCATGCGGCAGGGGAAATACCGGCAGCATCCAGCTGGAGGGTCTGGGGAGAATGGAGGGTGTTAGAGAGCCAGCAGGTCCCAGAGAAACACTGACAACAGCTTCCTTCCTCCCCGTGAAGGAGGGGATCCACGGCTGTACAATGCAGGCCTGCTATTATTTGTATAAATGTTATTAAATTTAACGGATATTTAATAGTCTCCATTTTATATTTCCCCTGTAGTATTCAGAGCTGTTGAACACATCCTTGTTCTTACAAGATTTCTTCGTTGGCTTCCATGATCTGCTCTTCTTCATTTCTATTTTTTTTTGTTTTACTTGCTAAATCACCTATTGCTCCTCATCTCTGAGTAATTTTTTCCTGTCCCTGTTATGTAATATCATACTGATCATTTGTTTTTCCTCCCCCTTCCTCTTTCATGCCATATATTTTCTTGTTTTCTCTGCTAGGTTTCTTTTATTGTTATTGCTGCAGCTCTCCGTCTTAGTTCATGGTGCCTTTCTAAAACAAAATATTTGAGGCTTGATTACTTAAAAAAGTAAAGAGGTTTCCTTGGAAGGTACAAACAGCATGAGAGTAATGATCTAGCAAGAGGCCCCTGTCTGCGATACAACGTGATGGAGAAGCAAATATGGAATCAATCACATTCAGAATACATCTCATGGTAAGGCAGAATATAAGATGACAGGAAGGAGTCAATCCTAATTAAAAATTATTTTTGTTTTTTACAATGGCTAAGCAGGTGCTCCACCACTGAGGTACATCCCTGCTTCTTTCCTCTTTTGTGACAACATGCTCTCACCAAAGCTACTTCACTTCTAGTAGCCATGACTTATTGATTTGAGACAGAATTAATCAATTCATGGACTCTCCCATGATCTAATTACATTCCACTATGTTCCACCTCTTGAAGGAACTTCTGGAGGGCGGATCATATCCAGATATCTTTAAACTCTCCTCCTCATTCCCTCCCTCTCTCCCCTCACTCTCCTTCCCTCCTCATTCCCTCTCTCCTCTCATTAACTTCACCACACTTTCCCAGGAATGCCTCAAGCAAGTTATCATGGTACCTCTATGACGACAAGGACATGCTGCCATTTCTATTCCAAACCCACCTCTCACCTTTTCCTTCTTCAGTAAGTGGTGAGCAGCAACCCTTACAACCCCAAACAGAATTTTCCAGAGTGCACACTCTTCTTCAAAACTCTAAATGTCCATCACCCAGTCTTGCTGCTTCTGTGTCCTTGGTGCTGCTCAAGTCTGTTCATTCCCTTACATCTCCATTGCTTCTCCTCAGCAAAAGTGGCCAACCTCCATCCTGTCCATTACTGCACGGTCTCTACGTCCAGCTTGGCCCGTTGTCTAGTCTCTGCACTCACATTTCTGACATGAAATTTTAGTCGTGTTTCTTCTTCTTCCTACCATTCTCAAGATAAAGTTTTAGGCTCCACAGTGTGGTGTAGAAGACCGTTTGTTAATTGAACTTTGCTTCTTTCTAGCTCTTCTCTCCTGCCCCATTGTTCTCACACCGGCTCCTCTTATTCTAGCTCTTTTGCACTCCTTATTACGTCTCTAAGGCATAAGTTCTTCAGGAATCGCTGTGTAGACCAAGTATTCTTTCTAGAAGCTTCTTTAGCACAACAGTTCCTCTCTCTCTGGACCATATGGTACTGAATTGTGCTTGCCTCCCTGCTTCTCCCAACTCAAGGCAAACTTCAGAAGGAAGAGACTCTGTCTCATCAACTACTGTTCCTTAGGAATTATCATGTGATAGAGGCTCAGCATGAAATTCATTTGTTGAATGAACCACGGTGTACTGTAGGGATGTTAGAGAAACAGCTCCAGTTACAGAAGCAGTGTTTTCCAGGCATGGGCACCTGCTTTCTAGCCCATTCTGTTCTCACGTGCTCTCTGGAACACGTCTTTGTTTCAGCTCTACCCTCCGCTGTAAAAGCAAGCAAGTTTCCCGCACTGTCCCTCTTGTCCATTCATACTTCACATTGCTCCAGCCAGAACCAGTTCCTGAGGCATGGAGATGTAGCTCTGTTAATACTTTCAAATAATGATGGAATTCTCAATCAACTTTTTGATATTTAACCAGGCTTCCACTCTGACAGGTTCCAACTTACTAATTTTTCTGTTCTCGATTTATTTTTAAAAGCAAAGATGGCCTGGGGATTTTCTGCTTTTCACACATTGTACTAGATAAACTTTACACACTGTCCTTCTTCATGAGAAGCATTTTTTCATAAAGGCAGACAACCGCACACATCACTGTGTGTTGGTCAATTTGTGATTCAGATTTGCCATTTGACTATTAACTGGCTGCTGAGTGGTTTCTCTTTATCTAAGATTTGTGAGGTTAACTGGGGTTTTAGGTACTTGCACTGTCTATTACATCTTTGTGCCACTTAATAAAAATAAACCGCCCATCCCTTAGCAGGATCTAGACCTGTGTTTAGATTGGTAAGGTAATAAGTTCAGGGGAACTCAGCTGAGGTCTTTATATGCTAACCACCCTGTCTCAGTGTTTACACTTCGTACTAAACATGCCTAGGATATTCTATGTTTTATATGCTCACATTTTTACAAGGTTCTGATGCTAAGTAATGCCACATCTGTACATCAGAAAATGGCACATGCTTCCTCCTTTGTAGAGTTCTTTATGACATTTCTACCTGTTGAATTATTTTTGTCACATGGAAATTCAGCCTCCTTAATTGAATATATAAACATTTGGGATGAATGGTGACTCTAATTTTAATATTTTTATTATGACAGAAACTTTCCAACAGGAAGAAAAGGATGGGATGTGAAATTCAGTTTATAAGTCAGGTAAATGTTAAGTGGTAGATGTTTAATGTTTTAAAACATTACATAGCTGTATTAGAAAGAGTAACATGGCATATTTATTTGAATTTACAGTCCTCTGTACTGGCATTATCTTTCTTCTTCTTAATCTCATTCTAATGTAATTTAAGCAGAATTCTTTAGTAACTCTTACTTTATGAATGTACCATCTCAGCTCATCTACCAGGATTCCTTTCTTGCAAAGTACGAGCTGGACTAACATGGAGTAAGTCTTATCTAAGTGCATTGAAGTAGAAGCTCTTGACGGAAACACCCTACATCCCTACATCTCTTGACGATGTGTTCCTGGAGTGTTTTTTTTTTTTCTTCCTTTATTCTTTTGGTCACAAGTTTATCACACTCCGCTGCCTTCTCATTTTTCTCAGTGCATCATTTC
Source organism: Peromyscus aztecus (assembly GCA_902168405.1). Taxonomy (NCBI): domain Eukaryota; kingdom Metazoa; phylum Chordata; class Mammalia; order Rodentia; family Cricetidae; genus Peromyscus; species Peromyscus aztecus. The sequence goes on from CABHPQ010174661.1 coordinate 24,705, forward strand.
TTCAGATCCCCATGTCAGTATTTGTGTTGCAGGACACATGGAGTAACAAGATGTTAAATCTTGGGTGCTTTAGTCCTGGGCATCTTACCTTCTTTATTAAGGGCTGTGTGACAACATTTTGTTGAACATCATCTTCTTTAGACTGAAAAGCTTCTAGGGATTGAAAAGCTCTTGGATTCTGCCAGCTCATTTGAGCCCTAATTGTTGAAACACAATAGTATTGGTCAGCCCAGGAATATCCTTCTCTCAGTTATTTTTTTTGTAATAACTAAGTTGAGAACACTCAGTTTGACATTCAACTGTATCACAGTTCTACAACAAGAACTTCTTGGTCTTATAACAAGAATGCCCCTTATTCAATAGCAGGTACACTCTGCTATGGGTCAAGATACTATGCTTCATGAGAAAACCTGGTTTGCCCTTCTTGCCATGGATTCAGACCACCTAACCCGTTTCCTCTTCACCCAGAGCATCAACAGCTACTTCTGTGGCCTTGCACTTCTCGTAGGAAGTATGAAGCTTGAGTTCATCATCCACTTCCATGAGTTTCTGACAGACGATGTCTGGGAAGGAGATATTCAGCTTCATCTTGACTGAGTCAACCACTTTGGAGGGCCACAAAGGACCTTCCTTGAAATCTCAGTGGAAGCCTCCACGATCTCATAATGACATGTCTACAAATCAGCATCCCATAGATACTGGTGGCACGCTTCGGGGTCTCATTTCTGTTCATTATCTCATGCTTTAACACTGTAGTTTCTTTTTACCTTTTCTCTATTTCTTTGGCCAAATAAGATTCATTCTGCTAATTTGGAATGTCAACACTTATATAGCATATGAAGCCGTTATGAATTCTGAAAATTTCTCTTGTGTTTTCTTCCGTTCCATTGACCACTGCTCTTCTTGCTCAAGAAAAAGCCCCCCCCCCTTTTTTTTCTGATTTCATTCGCCTTATAGTAGCTTGGTTTTTGACATGGTGTACATATGGGGGGAGGGGGGTCTGCAATGTTAACAGTACGAAGATTTTTGTCTTTGTCTGTCTTGGAGATTGATCTGTATTGCTGTGTATATTTGAATTCTTTGTCTCCTCTTTGGTATTTAACTATGTTCACACATCATGGCTTGTTTATCCATAATCTCATTGATGGATACTTCTTTCTATTTCTTGACATGTATGAGTAAAGGTGCAGCAAACGTTTGTCTGCTAGTCTTTAATCATAAGAAGATTCTCATTTTTTTTCCCTTGGGTAAAAACTTAGGAGTAAAATTACAGTTGGAATGATGTGTTCAATTTCCTAAGAAACTGGCAAGTTATTTTCCAAACTATCTCCTCCTGCAACATGTAAACAGGTCCTTAGTGTCACCTCATTTGTCAAGTACTCTGCTTGTCCTAGCATATTAAGAAGCATGTGAAAAAAAATCTTCATACATTCAGAATGCATAATGCTTGGAAACAGCGTTGTTTACAAACAACAGTACAAACAGCTGGTTAAACTCAATTTTCAGATAAACATTGATAATGTTTCAACATGTTCATAACTCCTGTTCTGAATGCTACATGGGATAAACTAATTCAGAAACTCATTGCTTATATTGACTTAAGATGATGCTCTTTAACTTTTATTTGTTAAATATAGAAAAATTAGTTGTGATGAGTATATGGAATTTTTCAGTTCTGTGTTTTTTTTTCATTTCTTAATGGTATTTTCTTAAGAACAGAGTTTTACAATATTTATATCACTTCAATAGACCAAAAGTTTTTGGATTAATGCTTCTGTATCTTATTTAGGAAATTGGCTACTCCATGATCACAAAGACTTTATATTAAAAAAAATACTGACTTTTACTTATACTATAAAAATCTGATTCATTTTGGGTTAGTTTTTGTGTACAGTTTTAAGAAGGGATCTAAGTATTATGTACAAAAAGGACTTTCCCTTCTGTGTTAAAATGTCTGGGATCTCTTGTTAAAAAATTAAATCTCTATACCACCTTCCCTGCTTACCGTCTAGTCTGTCCTCTGGTCTAGTCCACCAACGTCTACCTCCTTCATTTTTATGTGTCGTTATATCACAAGTAGACTTTACTGTTTACCATTACGAGTTTTATTTTGGTGTGGCTAAAATCAGTCTGAGACTTCCAATTGGAATTATAAAGATACTTTGGTGTTTTTGTTACTCTTTTGAGTTTGGTTTTTCTCCATCTTGTTCTCTTTGTAAGATGGAGTATAGATTGCTGTGTCTATATCTCTTTTAAAAATGAAATGCCAATGTTTTACATACCAATACTCACCCATGCCCCTTAATGTTGGTACATTGTGTTTTTTATTTTTACACAAAGAATTTTCTAATGTTTCTTGTGAAATTTTTTTTTTTAAAACTCAGAATGATTTAGTAGCCTATAATTTTTAGTTATTTGGAGATTTTTCTAGATATTTCCTTCATTCCAAATTGTATCTTAATTCCCTTGTGGTCAGAAAGGACATTTTGTATAATTCTAATTTCTATAAATTTATTGAGATTGACTTTATGGGCCAGAAGGTAGTCTATAGAGATGAATGTTCTATGCACACTTAAAAGGAATGTTTATTCTACATGTAGAAGGTTGAAGGATGGCTCCAAAGATATTAGGGCTTAATCCGTGGGACTTGTAATTGTTGCCTTATTAGGCAGAATGGCTTTGCAAATGCGAGTAAGTTAAGGATCTTGAGACAGTTAGGCTCTCCTGGATGTCCAGGTGCGTCTAATGTAATCAGAGGCGCCCTTGTCATCCTTATAAGGGTTGTAAGAAGGAGGCGGAAGAGTCTGTGGAGGAACTGTGGCTGAGGAAGCAGAGGTTAGAGCCCTGTGGCTGCTGACTCTGAAGATGGAAAACAGCCATGAGCTGTGGAATGTGGCAGTCTCAGTAAGCTGCCGAGGCCAGGACCTGACCCCCAACCCCCCAGAGTTTGAGAGAACCACGCAGACTTGCCAGCACCACTGTGTTAGCATAGGGAGAATTATGTCCACTGGTACTGCAAACTAATAAATGTGTAATTATATTTTCAATTTGTGGGATTTACTATCTAAGTATTTTTGAAACTTGTTCCAACAGCCGAAGAGACATGAACACCTGTGGGTCGTGTGATTGTTTTCCATAATGTTACAATCCTCATTGTCCCTGAATTATTAAAGAGAAAGTAATGCTCATTTAGCTCATAGGACTGTTTTGAGAATTAATGAAACTACTGAGTGGGAAAGCACACAGTACAATTCCTGCTACAAAGTAAGCAATGTGCAGATACTGACGCCTTCAGTGTTTGGCCAGCATTGTTGTGGATACTAATCAGCATGGATGACAGTAGACGCAAGACTTTGCATGATAAATCTTCCAACAATCAGAGGTGGGTAAGCAACCACGGGTTGATTCAGTGATGCAGGAATGAGCTTCGAGCTGCTGGGCTACAGTGATGACAAGGGAAACATGAAAGAGAGGAAGCATTTCAGAGATATTTCAGAGTGGATGAAACAGTGGATGTAGAGAATTAGAGTGGCAAGAGCCAATTATGCCTATTAACAAACTGTCTCCCCCGGGGTGAAGCTCGGTCTTTGTAAGTGGCTGGACAGATGATGGCTCAGCCAGGAAGAGCACTTGCTGTGCAAACATAAGGTACCTACATACAGAGGCTGAACACAGTCACACATGCTGCTAACTACAGAGCGCGGTGGAGGTGGAGGACACAGGAGGATCCATGGGATTTGCTTGATGCCAACCTAGCTCCATGTTTAGTGAGAACATCTTAAGGGAATAAAGTGGAGGGTGACAGAGCAGGGCAATGACTCTTCTCCTGTGTGGGAATATGTAACTCCCCATACACACGTGAGCAAACCACACACACACACACACACACACACAAAGAGAGAGGGAGAGAGGGAGAGAGGGAGAGAGGGAGAGAGAGAGAGAGAGAGAGAGAGAGAGAGAGAGAGAGAGAGAGAG
>CABHPQ010174661.1:28689-45891 GCA_902168405.1 Peromyscus aztecus
AGAGAGAGAGAGAGAGAGAGAGAGAGAGAGAGAGAGAGAGAGAGAGAAAGAGCTCTCATTAACCTCTGAGGATCTAGGAAGTAGGTTAGCATGTGTGAGGCCACTGCCGTCTTTGAGTCTGAGCTAACGTGAGAGGCCTCTGTTGCTGCTGCCTTGGATCAGGATCATCAATGTCAATGCAGTCTTTCTAAAAACTTGACATATCAGACATGTTCTAAGACAAATTTTTCAAAATATAGCTGTTATGGAATCGATGCTGTGAAAACAGCATTTAAAATATAGTAGAGGGACTGGCAAGATGGTTCAGCGGGTAAAGGAGCCTGCAGCCAAGTCTGGCGACTTGAGTTCAATCCCTCCAACCTATGTGGCAGAAAGAGAGAACTGACTCTCACAGACTGTCCTCTGACTTACACATGTACACCATGGCATGTGCCCACCTCAACCCCATACTCATGTACACAAAGTAAATGAATAAAAGTTTTCAAAAAATGTAATAAAATAGAGTAAAAGAATGAAAAAACATATACGCATACAACTGTAGTATGGTAGGAATTATTTGACGTTTATTGTGTATGCAGGCAGATTATATTTCAAAGTTCATTTCTTATAGACCACTGTCAAAAATGTTCGAAGACCCTAGCAAAGGATTGTCAACTCAACCAAGGCCTTTTTACAGCACAGCAGAGGAGGTTGGACTCCAGGCTGGACGGTGATCCCAAGTTCCTTTCATTCTCCACTGTCCTAGATTGAGCTCAGGTTAGCAGATGAGTAATAACCATTTAGATTCTTTATTAATTAAGGCTTGCATGGCAAGTCCATTAGGACTACATATTTATGAGGTGTGCACTTAGATAATCCATTGTTCACTTCATAAATAACAACCACTTAGTTAATAGCCCTCTAAAAATATATTCTCAAGGATAATTTGGTGGGGCCATTTTTGATGGTGATCCAAGGTTTTCCAGGTACATCTTTATATTACAAAATTCCAAATCCTGACAACATCCAACATCCACACTTCAGGCATGGTTATAGCATTTGCTTTTAGACTTAATTTATAACCAAGACTTCATTAGCCAAAATCACATGAATTTTGGCATGCCTTTTGAATCATCTAAGGAGTAGAAAAATATCTTTAGGCATTAGGAATGAACTCAACTAGGCATTCAAAGGTATAAATATTTGTAAATATATCAATCTTTAGAATACTTAATATCTTTTTATTAATCTTTACTTTGTTTTATGAAAAAGATTGAAGATTTTTAAAATTTAACAGCTCAGGACATGAATTACAATCACTTATTGTTGCAGCTAATTGCATAGAGGTTTCTTTTAGAGGAAAAAATAGACATTGAAATGAGCACAAGAGTTTTGATAAAGGACTGCAGTGCTTGGGGGATTTTCAGCAGAATGACTGATGAATCATCACATTCAGTTTCTAAAGCAGAGAGGTAAATCTTAAGGAGGCGTTGCAAGAACAATGGTGTTCAGTCCTTCATTCTGACACCCACTTTTATTTGCTTTGTAATCATCTCCCTGAAAGGTACATGGAAGGTGACATCACTTTATGTCACTTTATAAGCTATGTCTTGCTTATACTTAGTGAGGAAGGTTCCCAGTGAAGTCATGGCTCTGATTCTCGATCATACATTTTGGGGAATTTTGTTTTCATTTTATTGGAATTAGTCTTACCAACCACCAACATTTCAGATTTGAACAGGTTTTAAAACAAATCTACAGGCACATTGGGACATTGGTTATTTTAGGCTCATCTCAGAAAAATGAATACCTCAGGATATTTTGACATCGTGCCAGATGTCTTTAAGTCTAGGATCCAATTATGATTTTTCTTTTTATGAATCTTTGACATTTGCCAAGAGGGAAACTTTTTTTTTTGTTTTTAACTATCCTTGCCCATTGTTACATTTATAGACTTGTCTACAGAGAGGTGAGTAGAGGGCAGTCAAGTCTTTTGTGTTGAATAAATTATATCATTAGGTGTTTGAATACGATTGACTTGTTCTCAAGGCTTTAAAACTAAACACAGCTGAGAGCCAAATCCTGTGACAAATGACAGGTCTGTACAAAGATCAGAAATAGCATATAGCAAATGGAATGTCTAAAAGCCACACTCTCCCCTAATATACACCTGATAAATGGTCATGTGAAACTGTGATTTGGGGAGGAGAAAGAATCCAGTGTCCCTGCTTTGGGACTCGGTATTACTTAAAAAGTAAAAACACAGCAGATGCATTAGCAACAGACAGGGTTAATGTGTTCAGTTTAGCATTCAACACAAAGGAATCCAGAGTGAGAAGAAAAATGGTGAAGTTAGGTCTAAGTTAATGGATGAGACTGTTCCTCCTGACATCATTGCTTAAAAACTGTGGGAAAAGTCAGCTTAACAATGGGAGTAGATATTTCAAAGTATATATCTGATTAAGAACTAGTATTTAATGGCCGAGAAACACACAAAGAAATGTTCAATATCCTTAGCCGTCAGGGAAATGCAAATCAAAATGACTCTGAGGTCCCATCTTACACCTGTCAGAATGGCTAAGATCAAAAAAACAAGTGACAGCTTGTGCTGGTGAGGATGTGGAGAAAGGGGAACACTCTTCCATTGATGGTGGGAGTGCAAACTTGTACAGCTACTTTGGAAGTCAGTGTGGTGGTCAGAAAACTGGGAATCAACCTTCCACAAGACCCAGCTATACACTTTTGGACATATACCCAAAAGCGCACTTGCTCAATTTTGTTCATAGCAACTTTATTTGTAATAGCCAGGAACTAGAAACAATCTAAATGTCCCTCAACTGAGGAATGGATAAAGAAAATGTGGTTGGAGGGTAGTGGAGAGGGTGAGTACTGAAAGACTACTGGGAAGGGGGGACATTTCCAGATCAGTAAAATCTGGACACAAGGGAATATCCCAGGAATCTACAAGGAAGAACCCAGCTTAAACCTCTAGCAATAGCAGATATACGTAGCCTGAGCTAACCATCACCTATAACCAGCCTAGCCTAATTGTCATCAGAGAGGCTTCATCCAGCAACTGATGGAAACAGAAGCAGTCCCATAGCTAAACATTAGGCAGAGTTGGGAGAATCCTGAAGATGAGGAGAAAGGCTTGTAGGAGCCAGAAGGATCAAGGACAACACAAGAAAACTCACAGAATCAACTAACCTGGGCTCATAGGGGCTCACAGAGACTGAACCGACAACCAGGGAGCCTGCATGGGACTGACCTAGACACTCTGCATACATGTTACAGTTGTGTAGCTTGGTCCTCTTGTGGGACTCCTAACCATGGGAATAGGGGCTGTCTCCGACTCTTTTATAGGCTTTTGTGATCCTACTCCTCATACTACTGGGTGGCCTTGCCCACCCTTAACCCACGGAGACATGCTTAGTCTTACTGCAACTTGATATGCCACATTTTGTTGATACTCATGGAAAACCTGCCCTTTCCTAAACGGAAACTGAAGAGGAGTGGATTGGGATAGGAACAAGGCGGGGATGGGGGCAGGGACTGAGAGGAGAGGAGGGAGGGGAAAATGTGGTTGGGATGTAAAATAAATAAATAAATTTATTTAAAAAAAAGAATTAGTATTTAAAATATATAAGGAACTCATACAACTTAAAGGTAAATAATAAGGAACCGAAGAGAAAAAAATCTCAAGATCAAAGCAGGGATTTATCTAAAGAAGACATAAACAATGGCGATCAGGTACGTGTAAAGGTGGTCCATACTGCTTTAGAAAGTGCAAATTGGGACCACAACACCTATCACTTTATACCTGTTAGGATGTTTTATTTTTAGGGAAAAAAGAGAATTATATTGACAAGGATGCAGAAAAAGGCAAGCCTTTTATGTACACTTGTCCCTAAAATTGTAGCTTGTGCAGACACTATGGAAAACAGTACGGAGGTTCTTAAGGAAATTACAAATAGAACCGTCATCCAATGTAGTGGCTCCTCTTTTAGGCATATGCACAAAGGAAGTGACTATACCATTCTACAAGGACACCTGCCCTCTCATGTCTAGGACCACATTGCTCCCAAATGCTCAGGTATCATAGCTACTGATAAATAAATCGATGTCGTTGAACGCTCTTAAATTCTGTCCCAGCCTCCCATGTGGGGACTGTGACCATGAACCACCACACTAGCCTTTACAAGATTCTAAATTTTAAAAACATAATTTGCAGACTGTACATTTTCTTCAGTTCTATCGTTTTAACCCTCATGCATTAATGAATTAGATGAGATGATGGGTTACAGTGGAATGGGAAAAGCTTGCTTGTACCCCTGACACAAATCTATATAGACTTTGGCTCAGGGATAGGGGCCTTATCTAGGGTGTCAGAGGCTCTGACTTCAGTCCTAGGACTCCAGCCCAGTTAAGACGTACACTAGTTATCTTCTTGTTATTTTTCAAGATCTTAGACTGAGAAAGTTTCTGGCATAATTAAATCAGAGTCAATGTCACGTGCACACACACAGCCTACACGACACACAGGGATAGAAGCTGACAATTGCTACAATGTTTTGCTGTAATTATACTCCTTAGCAATCATACCGTTTATAGTATTTATCACCCCTTCATGGAGAGGCTCATCTCACAACATAGTTTTTCCTATAAAAAACTGCCTGTAGCATAGACGCTCCTTAGTTTAGGTGAGTTTACAAACAAGCCCTTAGAAAGCAGAAAGCATTGTCAGGTGGAACTGTGTAATACAAATAACCCTCTGACCACCACAGCCTGGTTCAGCCTACTTTGAGCACGTTCAGATCACTTACCTCAATCTACAGTTTGGTAAATTCTTGTATAGATTTCTTTTGAGTCTTTGCATACAAAATTGTGCTGGCAACCCAGGGCCCTGGAGAGGATCACGGCTTTACCCAAGTGTAGCTGGAGTTTTCTCCAGTCCTGCCTGGCCCACGGTCAGGACAAATCTCTCTCACCTGCCAGTCCCGCAGCCGCTCAGACCCAACCAAGTAAACACACAGAGACTTACATTGCTTACAAACTGTATGGCCATGGTAGGCTTCTTGTTATCTAGTTCTTCTATCTTAAATTAACCCATTTCTATTAATCAGTACCTTGCCACGTGGTTCGTGGCTTACCGGTACTTTACATCCTGCTCCTCATCATGGTGGTTGGCAGCGTCTCCTCCTCTCTACCTTCCTGTTCCCCCAATTCTCCTCTCTGCTTGTCCTGCCTATACTTCCTGCCTGGCTAATGGCCAATCAGTGTTTTATTTATCAATTAATCATAGCAAAACATTCACAGCATAAAGAACATCCCACAAGCACCCAAGGTCACATAAATGATTGGCAGCTGCTGGGTCACTCAGTATCTCAAAAGAATATCACAGCACACAGTTATGGTGATATTTTCTTTTGTACTAAAATGTTATTTGTCTGTTAATAAATAAAGTTGCCTGGGGGGTCAGAGCTATTAGCAAGCCATAAGAAAGCAGGGCAGTGGTGACGTACGCTTGTAATCCAGCACTTGGTAGGCAGAGCTAGGTAAGTCTCTGTGTTCATGGATACAGCCAGCATTGGATACACACGCCTTTAATCTCAATACCAACCATAGCACACCTGGAGGTCTATACAGACAGGCCGTGATGAGGCGGTCATGTGGTTGGATTTACAACCAATGAGAAGGCAGAACAGAAACTCTATATAAAGACTTTAACACAGGAAGTAGCTCTGGTTCGGAGAGGTAGGACCACCGCAGGAGGAAGGGTAAGGTTTTAGCTCTTAGCTCTGACCTCTTGGCTTTCTTCCTTGCATTGGTTCTGTGTTTTTCATTTAATAAAATGGTTGGTTACATCTACACACAGTGGTAACTTGAAGATAACATCAGAATTCAAAATTTTAATTATGGTTTTTATTGAATGAATCTGTCTCTTTTACCACAGTGACATCCTGGAATTATATGATAAACAATAATAAGTCGGGGACAAACTATTATTTAAACCCCATCCCCCATATCATTGCTCAGTCATCTTGTTAACTATCTTGAGAAATATCTTTTCTGAAATTGTCATTATTATTAGCATAAATTAATGAATGCCTTTACACATGGTCATAGCATTTCATTATATATACTGGTCATTAATGTAACTAAGTGCAAATTAGGTTAGATCAAAGAATAAAGATCATACCACACGTTAATCTCAAACATGATTTCTGAATCTATGTGAATTTATCTCAAATTCTCTTTTGTAACCTAAAAGTATTTATAAGGTCTCTCTCTTTCTTCTAATTCTGAAGCAACAGTTAAAATACTGCATATTCATGAGAATTCTTTATTTTAATTAGACTTGCCTATTAATATCATAGTAAATACAATGAAGAAGTACAATAAGCTTCTCTTGTTATGAAGAAGCTCAAAGGGAACACGAGGTGCATGTTTGCATTCTCAGCACTTGGGAGGCAGAGGCAGCATGATTGCTCTAAGTTCAAGCTCATGACTAGTTTAGTCTCTAGTGAACTAATCCAGCCTACACTGTAAGACCCTGTCTCAAAAACCAGACAAACAAAAAAATGAAAACCATATCATTTATACAGCTGAATATTATCAGTAGTTTGCTGGCATACTAAAACTTTAGTGGACTATTAATATTGGCCAATATTATTTTCCTCTTGCTTCAATATGGAAACAGATAACTAATTTATTCAATAAATCCTACTATATTCTTTATGACAAAAATTAAAATCAGAATTAGAGACATTTCGTCTTTTCTTGATATATACACTTAGTATACTCCCTGGACATGTGCTTATAAAAAGAGTTTAAGTAATCATTATAATATTTCAAAACCTTTGTCTTAGGGTTACTATTGCTGTGAAGAAACACCATGACCATGGTAACTCTTATAAAGGAAACATTTAATTGTGGTGACTCGCTTACCGTCAGAGGGTTCAGTCCATCATGGCGGGGAGTATGGCGGCATGCAGAAAGAGATGTTGCTGGAGCTGAGACTGCTACATCTTACAGGCAACAGGAAATCAATGGACTTACTGGGCAGTATCCTGAGTACATGAAACCTCAAAGCCTTCCCTGACAGTGACACACTTCCTCCAGAAGGTGTGGCCCAGATTAAAGGTGTTCCCTCCAGCATCAAGGTCTAGATTAAAGGTGTGTATCATCCAGCCTCCTTCAACAAGACCACATTTCCTCCAACAAGTTCACATCTCCTAATAGTGTCACTCCCTATGAGCTTATAGGGGCCAAATACATTCAAACTACCCCAACCTTACCATATAAAATAATACATACAAGAGAAATTGACACAAGTTTCAACCATTTAATGAATATAATTTTAAAATTTTATCTATTGTTATGGCAACAGTATGCCCTTATTTATGGTGGAATCTGTTTATCTTGTGTAATACATTTATAAACACATGTGAGATGAGGTTATTGCTCAAAAGTAAGTTCAACACTACATTTTACAATGCTCAGCAGGTCTGCTTTTTTCTCTAGATCAGAATTTTTTCATGATGACTTTAAATCAGTCTCACTAATCCAGTGCTCCTTTCTTTTCATTGACACATTGTTCTTCAACACGTAGCTTATAAGATGCCTTCAGAACTGGCTCTTTGTGGTATACAATTGTTCCTGGCTGTTTTTCCTACTCTTTTGGGGGTCCCACCACCTAACAACCAAATAAATACACAGAGACTTTTTCTTACTTATGAATGCCTGGCCTTAGTTTGGCTTGTTTCTAGTCAGCTTTCCTTGTCTTAAATTATCCCATCTGTCTTTTGCCTCTGGGATTTTACCTTTTCTTACTTCTGTAATCTTACTTTCACTCTTACTTTGTGGCTGGCTGTGTAGCTCAGCGGCTGGCCCCTGGAGTCCTCCTCCTTCTCTCACTACTTCTTTTCCTTTCTTCCTCCCAGATTTCTCCTTCTATATATTCTCTCTGCCTGCCAGCCCTGCTTATCCTTTCTCTTGCCTTGCTGTTGGCCATTCAGTTCTTTATTAGACCGTCAGGTGTTTTACACAGGCACAGTAACACAGCTTCACAGAGTTAATCAAATGCAACATAAACAAAAGTAACACACCTTAAAATAATATTCTACAACATACAATGCTGTATATTTAAGACCTAAAATACTGTGTACCCATTAAGAAAGACATCCCTCTGGTTTGTTGTAAATTACTTCAATGTTTTCAAAAAATTTTCTGCTAGAAAAAATGATCAAACCCATTATACCTATACTTTAAAACAAATCTTTGGTTGAGTCATCAACAACAGTTGGTGAATAATATGGTTAAGAAAAAGTTATATACAATCATTTTTGAGTGCAAACTATATTTCTAACATGGTGTTTGGGTAATTTACATCTATCATTCTAAATTTAGCCACACTCCTTCCAGGGAGGTGTCTTACTCAGCTTTTATGCCACTTGACAAAATGCCTGAGATGAACAAGCTGAAGGAGGGAAGATTTACTCGTTTCAGGGTTTCAGTTCATAGTCACTTGGCTTTGGTGAGGCAGTTCTCCATCGCAGAAGAAAATTGTTTGCCTCGTGACAACCAGGAAACAGGCACCCAGCGAGGAAGTGTCTGGGTGGAGATGCACCCTCCAAAGTCATGCCTCAGTGGCCTTCTTCCTCTGATAGCCCCATTTCTTCATCGCTGGTTCAGCTGTGAACTCACCAGTCAGTGAATCCATGGATCAAACTAGTGCCTCATAAGCCAATCACCTCACACGCCGGGCACCAGACGATCAACACATGAGCCTTTTAGGAGGACACTTCATATCCAAACCAACTCAGGAAGCACTGTGAGCCCATTTACAGATGAGGGGGTCAAGCCAAAGCTGTGAGAAATTCCCCAAGATCCCACGTACTCAAACATTAGCCTGATTAACTTCAAAGACCACGTGTTCTCCTTACTGTGTGAACTGAAAGTGTGGGGGCAGAAGTGAATACAGTAAACACATCACTATGATGCACAATCCTAATTCTAATGTGTTTTTGTGGTAGAAAACCTTAAGAAGACACTCACTTTTGTCTTATTTTTAATACCTTAACTCTGAGAAAGTGTTGCCCGGAAAGTGATGGCATGTAAGTTTGCATTTGATGTGAAAAGGCTTGTACAATGTGAAGAAGATGCGTAGAGTCAATGCACTGCTAACACTCAGATTATTTTCAAAAAAAAAAAGAAAAAAAAAACAGTCCACAAAGGATCTTTCTTCCCTCCTTTTGCGCTTTGTCTCAAGAGAAGAGAAAAGACGGGATCCACTGGACGGCCACTGCTGATGTCTGCTCTTTTTCGGCTTATTTCTCCAGCCATTCTGCTTTTTAGGTTCTCTTCTTACTCTATGTGTGTTTGTTGATAGCCAGGGGGATCGAGAATACCATATGTGACAACCACTTCCGCTTCTGTCTCTTTGGGCTTTTCTGAGCGTTCACTTGCGTTAGATTCTCTGGCTAAGCTACACCGACCACACTCCCTTTATTCTGAGAAGACCCCGACAAGCACAGCTTAGTTTTGGCACTTCAAATTATGAATTGTGAGATTAAATACAGAGAAGGTCTGAAAAATTAGCGCTAGTTCTTCTGAGATAATATGAGTAGCAGGAGAGCCCAACTAGAGAACTGTAGTGAGGTCATTTTCCTAGAGATTTGAAAAACAAAATACTTTACTTAAAACTAACTTATTATCTAGCGGGCCACTCAGCAAATGAGGCACTTCTTCCAGAAAAAACAATCTCATAGAGTTCTAAAGATGATTCTAATAACTCAGATTAAAAACATGAATTATGATCTTTCCTCAAGTCCATTCCCCTGTGACTCTCCTGAATGACACACTGTCTCTGAAATGTTTACTGAGTCCATGTAGTTTCCCCTTCAGAAATCTACCCCTATTTCTTAACTGGACTGCTCCTGGCAGGGCTTTCTGAGGGACCTGTCTGTAGTTATGTGACCCACCATTGTCTTGAATGTAATCTTTGTAAAGTGATCAGATGGCCACAGTACTCCCTTGTCTTTCTTGCCAATAGTTTCTCACCAGAGCTCCAAAGTATTGATTCTCAACCAGGGTAAACGTTGTACCTCAGGGGCCAGGAAGAGGACATAGTCAGTAAAGTTCCCCCTGTGTAAGCATGAGGACCCGAGTTCAGATCCCCAGTACCCAGATCAAAGTCCAGGCAGAGTGGTGTAGGCCTGTAATCCCAATGGTGAGGGAGGACAGTAGACACAGGCTCACCAGTCAGACAGTCTAGCCAAATTGGCAGGTTCCAGATTCCATGAGAGATCCTGTCTCAACAATAATGTAGAGGGCTATTGCAGAAGGTCCCTGAAGTCAGTCTCTGCTCTTCACACACCCCCATGCTCACATGAGTGTACATACATGAACATACAAACACACTAGGAAAACAAAAAAGAAGTTAAAAATTACTCTTTACAGGATATTGAGGTTTTGTATTCCAAAAATGGCCACAGCAATATCCTTCATTCTATATATTCTTGTTTGGAGTTTAAAAGAAAAATCCCAAAGCAAGCAAGGTATAAATATGGCAATTGCCAAGAGGAGGGGCATGGAGAAGAGAAACAAAAATAGCCATGCCTTTGGATTTGAGGCGAATGGACAACGGTGACATAGGAGACCAGCAGTTACCTGGGAGGGAGAGAAACTTTAGAGAAGAAATAAGAAAGCCCAAAGTACCAGAAAACCCATCCTTTATGAGAAGAAGAAGAAGAAAATATTACAGGGAGGGCACTGCATTAATTTTGTTGTTTTAGTTTTAACGATATAGACAGGTCATTAGTCTGATAATCCTGTGTAATTTTCAAGTAGTTCACTAAGAGATGATTGACAGAACACAGGCCCACACATACTGAGTGGCTATAACTTGATGAGCTGCTCTATGCATATGTCTGTGAAGCCATCACTACTGTGTAGCTGGAGATTTCTCCAGTCCCACTGGGGCCCATAGCCACTCAGACCCAAGTAAACACACAGAGACTGATCTTACTTATAAACTGTATGGCCATGGCAGGCTTCTTGCTATCTAGTTCTTATATCTTAAATTAACCCATTTCTATTAATCTATAAGTTGCCACATGGCTTGTGGCTTACTGGTACTTTACATCTTACTTCTCATGGCAGCAGCTGGCAGCATCTCCTGACTCAGCCTTCTACTTTCCAGAATTCTCCTCTCTGTGTATCCCACCTACCTATACTTCCTGCCTGGCTACTGGACAATCAGTGTTTTGTTTATCAATCAATCAGAGCAACACATTTCAGAGCATATAGAAAGACATCCCCAACACTACTGTGAAGGCAATGGCCATACTCACCATCTCCAAACATCTTCTCATATTCTTTGTTTTACCTCATTTGTGGTTAAAAATACCATAAAATGTCTACCCTTTCCTTCTCATCTTCTTTCCTATTCTAAGAACAGAATACACAGCTTTGTGAATCATGGGAAAGTGCTCTACCACTGAGCTCTATATCTATCCAAAGATCTCCCCTCTTAAAAGAATTAAGTGTATGATACTGTGTGGCTAATTACATACACAATGTTGTACAGCAGATATTTTGACCTTATTCATATGCATAACTAAAATTTATACCCATTGACTAACTCCCCTCACTTCTCAATTCAGCTTTGGGTAACCAGTAATCTACTTTTTGTGTCTATAAACTGTCTTTGACAATTTGAAATGGTATCTGAAACACCTCGATGTATGTATCTAAAATAGTCAAATATAGAGTAGAATAGCATTGATTTTAAAATGTACGAATTTAGGGGATGGGGAAATGGCTCAGTGAGTAAGAAAAATTGTGTGGGCACAAGGCCTTAGTTCAATCCCCTAGCACTCACATAAAACCCAGGCATGGCTATCCTTGCCTGTAATCCCAGAAATGGGGACAGAGACAGGTGGATTCTCTGGAGCTTGCTTGGCTATCCAGTCTTCACTGAGAAACTTTTACATGAGTCCTAGTATGTCTATAAACTAGGTATGTAAGTAAAATATTTACTGATGATAAATAATAAAGAAATTTACTGAAATAATTCTTAGGTATAAATGTAATTTTTTACCGACTATTATAAATGAAAGCATATTTGCACACTAATGAGATGATGAAATTCTTTATTTTTAATGAAACAATTAAGTCTCGGCTGGAAACTGATGCTGCAAGATATTGTCTTTAACATTTTCGGAGTTTAGCAATTTAAAAAGAGATTTTATTTATTTTTATGCTATATGTGTGAATGCTTCACCTGTATGTATGAAAGCACATCCTGTGCATGCAGCTATACAAAAAGAGCAAGTGAGGCAAAAAAACAAACAAACAAAAGAGAGAAAAAGAACACCAGGAATCTTAATGTCGAAGCCAAGAAACTGAAAGAGATTAGGGATGTCAAGAAGAGGCCTGATCTACATGGAATAATGAGAGGAATGCCCTCAGGGGAGGAGCCTACCCCCCTGCTAAACTAAGAACCCGAGAAAGGAAAAGGCCTAAGGATTTTCCATTCTGAGAAAGAAACAACAAACTAAGTCTGTTGCAAGTGTGATTCAAGAGGGCCAGGTTCCATCCAGCTCAGGCCGGCAGGTGAGTTCGTCAGTGTCATCCATGTGGTGCTGGCTTAAGGGTCATTCACGAAGGACACAAGAATAAAGGTGTGGAATCTTCCTCAGGGTTGTAGGGAACTGCTGCGGCTAGGCAATGTGTGGCACGGGTAATCCTTACCAAAGGCTTTGAGAGGGCAGTAAACCTGAGGTCATTGTGGGAATCTCTGCGAAGGAAGTCTGGAAATTCATTCTAGAGGTGCCAGAGTCGTGGTATACCTGCCAAGGGGAGCTGCATACAAAGAGCAGGGCTGGCCACCAACCGAGACAAGGCATTCAAACTCAGAGACCATGAATTTTGACCTTGCTTTGGTCCAGGATTTCCAATTTCTCCCTTTTGGGATGGTAATGTAGGCTCCAATTGCTTATTGGAATTATGTACTTTGACTTTTTGATTTTCCGGGGTTGGGGGGGGGTGTGACAGTTAAGAGATTGCGTTGGGTTTCAGAAGACACTTAGATTTTTAAACTGTTGAGACTGTATTATCATATGGCCATAGGCTTACGGGGGCCCGAGTGTGGAATGTGGTGGTTTGAATGAGAGATGTCCCCGGTAGTCTCTGGGTTTGAATGCCTTGTCTCAATTGGTGGCCCTATTTATGAAGGCTTAGGAGGTGTGGCCTTGCTGGTGGGTGTATGTTCCTGGGAGTGGAGGATGTTTGCTTAAAGACTTGTGCCATTTCGGAGTTTTCTCCTCTCTATTTCAGCTTGCACTCAGTTTAAGATGTGCACTCTCAGTAGCTATTCCAGCTGCCACACTTACTATCATGATGGCCATGGTCTCCTATCCCTCTGGAACTGTTAAGTCCAAGTAAACTCTTCCTTTTATAAGTTTGCTTGGTCATGGTGTTTTATCACAACAATGGAAAACTGATAAAGTCATGTTGGAAGTACTATAGTTACTTGCTTTAGGAGCAGAGGGAAAATACTAGGACTCCTTTTGTAGAAGAAACCGAAGTATTGTCCTCAGCAGTGCTTTAGAGTTGTTATCCCCACAGCTTCTTTAACTATATGTTCAAATTTACCATGGATAAAAATGAGCTTTTCTTTGGGGTTTTAATCCTCAATAGTTACTGTAAAAGAACAGAGCACAAATGTACACAAAATCACACATTTTCTTGCATTTCATTTTGTAGGGTCCCTCAGCTCCTTTTGTGGCCCATCCATAGCATACAAGTTGAGAAATCTCCATGGAGTTGGAGATTAGAATAAACTTTCATGGAAAATATGATTTCGTTGCACTACTCTGGATTGGTTCTAGCAAACTACACAAATTTTATACTGCTAAGCCAAAGAATTGTGCCTTGTAAATCATACTGCTGGGCTAGATGACCTTTAAAATCCTTCCAGATCTAGGATTATATTCCGCCATGATTCATCCGTACTGGCCAGTTAGACTGTTGTGACTTCACCGCTCTGTTCCACCGCCTCTACTTTGCTCAAGTTCTGTCCAGTTGGCCCTGGGCTTACTCCCCAGGAACTGCAGTCATAAATTCATCTTCCAATTTCCTTCGCCTAGTTTGTAAAGCATCTAGTTAACTGAAATCTCTATTCCGGGGAATAAAAAAGTAATGACAAATTGTTTATTATACACATACATACTTCTAATGTCAAGGAACAAGAGACAAAATGTCTTTTGGCCAGAGCATTTCATTTTTATAATTTGGAATTTTTCTAGCCAGTAAATTTTGATGTTTACTTCTTTTCTACAACACTTTCCCAATGGGAACAGATTCCCATTTAAAAATAAACGACATTTCCATCCAAGTGTGCATACCAAATGAACAGCAGCCACTCTGTTTGGAAGGACTCCCTCCCCTTCTATAAGTCAGCATACAGCATGCAGAATGCACAGAAATTTCCAGAAAAGAGCAAATTGTGGTCTTGAATATATCACATATTTTTCAGATCCGCTAGGAAAAAAATGAGAGGTAGATTATTCAGCAAACTTTACATTTGTGCTCATGGAAAACAAAACAGTAAATGAATTCCAGGGAGTTGTAACCTCAGATATGGGTTTTCCAAATATAGAAATGTTCCATATTGGGCGAAAACATGTTGGGGCTTTGTTTTAAAATTTAAAGGTTCATTATAGAGATGGACTCCAAAACTCTGAAGAGGGCATGAAAAAGAATCTTTGGCTTTGCTGGAAAGTGAAATTATGTGAGTCACCAAACCCAATTCTCTGTTTAAATTTTCTTAAAATGAGATTTGGTTTGGCCTCAAATCTAAGTCAACTATCTGCCACTACAAGCTTTATTACCTTCCCAGTTGCTTGTATGCCTTGCTGTCTTTCTTGCTTATCTCAGAGTTCTCTCTGTGCGCATCTCCTTTGGGCATCCTATACAACCATCACTCATGAAAGCAGAGCCCAGCAGGCATCAGGGAGATGGTGACCAGTTTCTGAGGATAAAACACATATTCTAATATCTGTAAAAAAAATAGTTGAAGTTTTCATCCTTATGGCACCCTCCTATATGCCTCTGACCTTTTTTTCTGAGAATCTAAAGTGTGAGTGGCCACAATGCAAAAGGGGAGCTAAGGACATCAGTAAGGGAGAAGTGGGGAGGCCCTTGAGAACACCACCTGTTGCTTTTTCTTTTCATCATCACTGCAAAGATTTCATTCTGTCAAGCTATTTTTTTCTCTCAAAGGGAATACTTTGAGTATTCAAATGAATCAAGCATTGAAAGATCATTGATCAATGGGACCTCAAACAATGCTGCTATACAGAACAACTAATTTGGAATGGTAATTTGCCACTCTCTACTGACGTGAAACACACATGTATTCATGCTAAGCAGTCCATTTGGAGGTGTTTATAAAGCGCAGCTCATGCACCAACAGTCAAAGGTTTGTGCTCGGTTCCACTCAGAGTAGCAGTAAGAACACATTACAGCATCAACAGGGATACAGGTAAACTTCAGTCCAGCCGTACAGAAGCCTAGTGAGTTCAATGGTTCCTGCTCTTCAGAAGTGTGTGAATGAACCTAGAAAGAGCTTAAACGAAGAAGACAGTGTTGTGGTTTGAATATGGAATGCTCCTCACAGGCTCATGCAGTTGAACATTTGGCTCCCGGCTGGTGGTACTCTTTGAGAAGGTGAAGGAATCTTTGGAAGGTGAAGAAGTCTTGCTGGAGGAAGTATCACAAGGGATGGGCTTTGAGGTTGTATAGCCTGGCTCTCCTTGCTCTTCTTTCTCTGCTTCCAGACTGCTGATGCAATAGAACAGACTGGCCTCATGTTCCCGCCACCATACCTTTCTCACCAATGAATCTTTCTCTCTGGAACTATGAGCAGGAATAATGCCCTTTTCCCCCTAAGTTGCTTTTGTTGGGGTATTTGATCACAGCAATAAAAAAATGATAAGTCCCAGGAAACTATAGATAGCATGATGCCATTTTTTAAACCTCAGAAACTGAACACTGTACTGTTTAAGCATACGCACCGATGTAACAGAATCGTTTTTAAAATTGCATGAGAATTTTAAGCATAAAACTGTAGCCAATAGTCAACTTGGTGGTGGAGAGAGAAGGGATGGAGTAGGAAAAAGCAATGAATTATTAGTGGTGCTGTCAGTCTTATTGTAGACACCGTCTAAATCATAAAGAGGCCATTTGTATTCATATCTATGTAAAAATACAGTAATAGAAAGATAAAGGAAAAAGGAAGAATTTAAGAATTATCTTCTTTTGTTTCTTTCTACTTCTAATAAGGAGGAACAAGTGACTGAGAAGCAGCCCGGAGAAAGTGTGACTGCTCAAGAAACTGCAGTCCAGTCCATCTTGCTGTCTGCAACTCGTGACTTCCTCTGCAGGAAGTGTCCATGTGTCCATGTGGAGCCTCGCTATCAGCTCCAGACATGAGAGCCACATCCAACAGGACATGGGAGGCTTTGAGTTGTCACAGGCTTCCCCGAGAGAATAGACTCAGTCCCTGTGCTTGTCAGCTGTGTCATAATTCCATTCCAGGCAGAATACTTCCAGCTGTTGTGGTCAGGCAGCAGCAGCAGGTTCCTATCTGAGGCCAGCAGAGCCATGTGGCACACCACAGCTGGGGCAGTGACAGGGCAGCGCGTGGTCTCCATACACAGTAGCAGAGTGCAGGAGACAGCAATTAGCACCAGGAGAATGAAGATGAACGGGACATATACATAACCTTCATAAAAGTGTCATGGGGAACAAGACTCACAAACCATATGGATGTGCGCTGGGGCTTTCCCAGGCATGGCCTTTTCTGGTCCACTGGTCCAAGTGATGGCTTTCTGAAAGGGGTGTCCTTTCACAGCTGTGTCTTCCTGGCCAGCTCTATCAAGAGAGGAGAGAAGAAAGAGGCCTATCTGGTGATGGATGGAAAGAGAAGAGTAGTGAAATCTTGACATTTTCAGGTTTTCTGGGCTCTGAGATTTGGGACCAGCTGTGAAATCTGCATCAGATGTTGAGAGCTCTTTAGGTGGTACACCTCTTCTAGTAACATTCCTCTTTGACTTTCAGCAATGTTGTTGGGATCATTTCAGCAACGTCCTCAAACATATTCGAAAGATCAATAGATGCTCTTAATGTATGGCAAAAAAAAAAAAAAAAAAAAAA
>CABHPQ010174662.1:0-24063 GCA_902168405.1 Peromyscus aztecus
TGGTTTCAATATGTTCATTCTTTTAAATTTTAGCCTATCTAGTTGGTAGGAAATCATGTCTTGTTATGCACATTTAGTATTATCTACTGGGTCCTGTATCATGCTTTCCAGGTCTTCAGGTCATAAAACATTATTTCCTTATCCTAGAGAAGTATCACCAATGATAGACATCTGTTGTCAATCATCTTTGAAATGTCCACTAGTGAGCAGGGAAAGACAAAGAACAAGTGCAGGATTGCATGCAGCACCACAGGGTAAAACTCTAAAATATCCTCATTCCTTGGCTAAGACAGTAAAATGAAAGCCCATTGAATCTTTGTAAGATATGGTAGACAAGATGGACAAACTTTCAGCAGGAAATCATCCCATCAATAAAGTTGCTGAATAGCGATCAGGTGTGAACATAGCTGGAAGAAATGAGTCTAGATTCCCTTGTCACTAACCATGGCTGAAGTAGTTTCCTTCAGCTTACAGTTGACAGTATGGTTCCATAAGATGCAAGTTCATTATTATGAGCTGGCAAGGGAGAAAATAAAAATATGTTTGATTCCCAGATTATTTATCTCATTATATACATGCAAACTGAAAATTTCCCATGGTTGTATTTTGGCTTTCTTTAGCAGAGATAGCTTTGAGGCATAGATGTAAGCATAAATTCTCCCAATAGCCAAACTACTGGTGGATAATTGAATTATCCATGTTAGGTAGAAAAGGACATATCTTGAGGGCACATTCACGGGTAAAATTGACTGTTCTGGCTTTCTCATCTAGAGCATGGAAAGATGATTATTTAAGAATCAAACACAAGCTAATCCTTAGTAGGGAAATATCAACTCAATGTATCAACACATTGACAAGACACTGGGTATGCAATATGCCAATGTTTATCATGAAGTGTCTGTCACAGAAAATGCATTAGGTAACAAAATACATGTAACTGACATAACACACCTCTGTCAACAGCTTCTACAAAGAAAGAGTGCACAGACAATCAGAATGGGGGCCAGAATGTAGGAGATATTGGTGACAGAAGCTACACATGTGCCCAACAAACCAGCCCCCTACTTACCTTAACTGGAATGAATGTATACTAGCATGCTTCTATGCCTATCTCCCAGCAGATTGGCTCAGTTCCAAGCCATTACTTCAGTCCTCTCACAGGATGAGCTCTATCACAGCTCTTCACTGAAAAGTTGACTCCTTTCTGGACCTTTTCCCGAAAAGCTACAGAAAATCATCTTACATGTTGACAATAATTTGCCTTTTTGCCTACAAAATGATGATTTGCTCAGCAGTGATCATCTAGGCAAGTGCCTCAGCTGTGTATTCTCCTGAATGGTGGCTTCAGTTCAACAGAACAAGTAATCCAATGAAAAGCGAATGTCAGGAATTAAACACCCCTGACCTATATAGGTCCAAAAATTCTGGTTAATTTCCATTGAGAAAACTCAAATCTGGTTGCTTAAAAGACTCAGTAAAGTGTCAGTCATGGTTAACACTGAACATTGAGCTCTTCAAGGGTAGGGCTTAGTAGACGTCAGGAGAAGTCAGTATCCTAGCAAAGGTGATTGAATATAATCATCAGAAAGAGAGAAGGCTGCTCCTACACATTGAGCAAAGAAAATAATATGTTAAGTCCATGAGTGATCCAGTGATTTGTACAGGTGACAAAGAAAAGACAAACGTGAAGGACACAGTCTGAACAAAACATCGTCAGTAGCAGCTCAGATCCCTTAAGGATCCAGGAAGGCCACTCAGATCAGACGAATATGTGCTACAGGAAGCAGATAGAACATGTAGCATCCAGAGAAAAGACCATAATTAGCTATGTCTTTGAAAACAGCTGAGGCTCTGGGTGCAGTGGGATGTCTGTTTATATTTTAGGTACATTTCCTCTCAGGATAATTGGCCATTCAGAATCTTATTGGAGTTATTGCCAGAGTTTATGTAAAGAGGCAGAACTGAGAAGAAGACGGCTGGGCAGCAGTTGATACCGTGTTTTGCAAGTTCTTCTCTGTGAATGCTATTGGCTAATGGTCTTCTGTTTACATCCTCTGCAATAATGCCCTGAGCTTGAGGGAACTACTGGCTGTGAATTCAAGATTCTTTTCTGGACAGTCTTTATACTTCATTGGAAATGTAAAGGGTGAATCTCTTTGTCCAACATGAGAAAACAAATCCCAATTGTCTCCACTCCCAGTTTCTAATCAGCCACTGGAGATTCACTTGGAATTTGTGATATTTAAGCATTTCTATTTCTGCCTAATAAAACTTGTTTTCCCTTACCCACATGTGCTTGGTCAAAAAGCCCTCCCCCCTTTTCTGAGATGAAAATTTTATTATAAAGGATTTGCAAATAAAAAAGCATCACACAACAAAATTATCCAGACCCAGAGTTTGTGTATCTCAGTGAAATTGTATACAGTTAAAACAGCCATGTGGAGCTGTGGGGCTTCACAATAAATTTTCCACTTTCACCATCAAATATTTTTATGTACTTATTCACGAGACACACACACACACACACACACACACACACACATACACACACACATACACACACACACACACAGAGGAAAGGAAAAAAAACAAACCTTATACACTATGACCAAAGGGGCTTCACCCCTGAAAATCATAGCTGGTCCAGCAGATGTAAATCAATAAATGTAAAACACAACAAAAATAAGTTAAGAACAGAATCTGCATAGTTATTTCAGTTGATGTTGAACAGGCATTTGCAAAGTTTAACATATCTTCATGATTAAAGTTCTAGAGATATTAGAGATATATCTAGAGATATTAGAGATAGTTGTGTATAGTAAAAACTATATGCAATAAGCAGCCCTTCTTACAATAATGTAGTTCAGTAGTAGGGTACTTGCCTAGCATGCAGAAAGTCCTGGGTTTCAATATCAGTACTTTGACAAAAAAAGTTAATGAATAAAATAAATATTTTGAAACTCAACCTTTGCCTCAAAGTCTGCTTTTCTGAGAACTTGACCAGAATGTCTGAGCATAAACATAATGAACACCATTTTCCTAGATTTTACAATACATTCATATCAAAATCGTCTAGTATCTTAGTCAGGATATCTATTGCTGTGAAGAGACACCATGACCACAATGACTCTTATAAAGGAAAACATTTAATTGGGGCTGGATTACAGTTCAGAAGTTTACTCCATTATCATCATGGTGGCTTGCAGGCAGACATTAGTGCTGGAGAGGTAGCTGAGAGTTCAATAATGGGATCAGCAGGCAGCAGGAAGAGAGAGACATACTGAGCCTGGCTTGAACTTCTGACACCCCAAAGCCCTTCTCTGTGACACACTTCCTCCAACAAGGCCACACCTACTTTAGCAAGGCCACACCCACTTTAACAAGGCCACACCCACTTTAACAAGGCCACACCTACTTTAACAAGGCCACACCTCCTAATAGTATGGCTCTCTCTGAGCCTATGTGGGCCATTTGGATTCAAACCTCCACAAGAAGTGTTTCTCAGTTTTCACCCTTTTCATTTCAGCTGGATGTCTGCCTTGAACCAGGCAAAGGAAGAGACTGCAGTCATCCTGGTCATACTCTTTTCATATTCCATCTTCCACAGCCGTGTAAAAATAAGGTTAAGCCTGGCACTGATGGAGTAAGGAGCAGGCTGGTGAGAGTGGCTGATGGGCAGGGTGAGGGTGACAGCAAATGCTTTCTTTCAGCTGTGGGTTGGTTCACACACATCTTTGTCTCCTTCCCTTTTGTCGCATTGCCCCTTGTTGTTTTCTTTGATGTCTGCTTTGAACCAGGCCAAGGAAGAGCCTGAAGTTATCCCGGTCTGGAATTTGTCAGTTTTCAATGTGTTAGTGGTTTGTAGTCCACTGGGAATGTATGTGCTGGTTAGCTTTAACTTTCAACTTGCATGGACTATAATTATCTCAGAGGAGGGTATCAACTGAGAAACTGTCTAGTTCAAGCTAGCCTTTGCCCTGTATATGGTGAATTATTTGAATACTTTTATTGAAGTAGAAAGAATCATCTCATCATGGCAGTATCATATCCTTGGGCTTTATATATTAGATTGTGTAAGAGAGGAACAAGCTAACTGAGCATAGAAAAGCAAACAAGAATATATGCCCACATTTGTTTATCTCTGCTCATGACAGTGGATGGGACATGAATACCTGTTTCAAGTTGCTGCCTTGATTTCCCTGTAATAATGGAGTGTTACCTATAATTATAAGCCAAATGAACTTCTTTTCCCTTTTTTTAATAAAAAATCTTTTTATTATATGTATATGAATTGTGAAAATAGGAAACATTGCTCTTAATGGTAAAGAGACACTCTACTTTTAATGAGTTCCAAATTTCCCTTGCTTTTATTTATGGTCAGTGGTGTGTGTGTGTGTGTGTGCGCGCGCGCGTGTGTGTGTGTGTGTGTGTGTGTGTGTGTGTGCTGCACAAGCACATGCTTTCTATTAATTCATTCCTTAACCTAAGGTAATAAAGTCTTTCTCCTAAGGTTTTCTTATAAAAATATTATAGATTTTCATCCTTTCAAAAGCATGATTTGAAGTTCATTGTTTCTAATTTATGCATACAGTTGTGGCATTCCATTCATTGAAACAGCATTCTTCCCTTTACAAAGTTATAATAGGAGTTTTGTGGAAAATTACCTTCTTTCCTTATGTGGATCCACTTGTAGACTTAGTTCTATTAATCTGTGTCTTCACATTTTTGTGTCACAATATTTGGATTACTGTAGCTCTATAGTGAGCCAGCTTCCATTGCTTTCCTCTTTCATAGGGATTATTTTGACAACTCCATGAGTTTGCATTTCTGTATGAAAACATATAAATTGAAAGAAGTGGAGCAGACACACCAATTAAAAGAAAAGTTGGGCTGGAATTTGGTTGACATTTTAAATATTGATTATTTTAAGTATAAATGACAGGTTCAAATAGGAAGTCCTCCAATTAGAATAGTATATTTCCTTATTACTTAGATATTTCTCTCATCAAGTTTTTTTCCTTTATATTTTTTCTTACTTTTCATCTTCTGAAAAATTTTTAAAAATGTCTCTTCTAACATTTACTAAAATATCAAAATGTTTTCCTAATTTTTGATACTATAAAATAAGGGTACATTTTTGCATTTGACTTTGTATTTGTCTTTTAGGTTGTGGCCTTGTGTATTCAATTTTAGATTTAATTGTTCAGTGTTTATAGCTTATAATTGTCTGTGTAGGTAATTGTGCAATCTGCAAACAGAATTTTACTTAATTTCTTTTTGTTTCCATGGGTTTTTCTTTGCTCAGTTGCTTTATTGCTTTTAGAATTTTCATTATAGTCTTGGCAGGGAATGGTAAAATGCGATCTCTTTGGCTTCCTCTTCAATTTAGACGAAAAATGTCCAACTTTTCACTCTTAAGTATGATGGCAAATTTATACGTAAGATTTATTGATCTGGGTGTTGAGGTGTGGTGTCTACTTGTACACTAGCTAGCACTCAAGAAGCTGAAAGAGGAGGATCATGGAGTTCAAGGCCGAATTGGGCTAACTAAGTAAGACTGTTCAAAAACAAATAACAAAAGGATTTGTAGCTGTTTCTTAAGTATTCTCTCTCCTTCTGTGCCTAGTTTGTTGATAACTTACATTATGAAAGATACTGATTTCTCACAAAAAGGTTTTATACATAATCACTTGATTTTTCTAAATTATTCCAACAACATGATGGTTATCTCTCTATCCACTTTTATATATGCATATATGTTTTCAAATGTTGACTTTTTCAAAAGAAAGAGAGAACTACGTAGTATTGCTCTTTTTAACTATTAAGAATTTGGGTAATACCCAAATCAGTGTAATAAAGAACTAACCTAGGTAACAGTGGATTTCAGACTGAGAACACTTCCAGATTATTGTCTATGATTATTCTCAAGCACTATCCTCATACAGGGAGAAATTACTACACCACCCAATCATTTGCCCACTCATATCTATTTTAACTCTTTCACCTCAAAACAGTCAATATATCAGAAAACATTTATTCAAGGTTAGGTACAATAATAATTATTATTTATGTTATATTATAAACTTTTAACGGTCAACTTGTGAAGTTTTACATTTTCATTTATATTTGAAAGGTTTTGTAATTTTAACACACACAGTGAATGGGCAATATACAAATTAAAAGAAGAAAATGCATGCATTCTTATTCTAGGCAGAAAGATGTAGTCATACACAAAGTTGGAGACTCCAAGAAAGAGACAAAGAGTCATCATCAGCATCGGAGATATAGTAATAAACATCCAAGGCAGATCAGATGTGAAAAAGGTAATCTATTTAACCCACTAGGATAGTGTAATAACAATGAAAGAAACAAACTCAACAATGATACATTCAGATATACACGCACACGCACGTGCACAGGCACACATTTCACCTGTCAAACCCAAATGAAAGGGAACCATTATTTGGTAGGGATGCTGGAAAACAGTCTCTCTTCTCTTAGCAGATAACTTTTTGTCAAGAATTGTCTATGCCTTTGTGCTTTGAATCCCTAGAGTTTTAGTTGCCAGACTCTGTCAAGAGCATATCTTGGCACATACATTCAAACTTACAGTAGGGGCTATTAACTATCATTTTTTCTGACTAGTGTTTTTAATTTTTGAATTAATTGCGGCTATGTGCCATGAAACACATATGGAGGTGAGAGGAAAACTTGTGGGAGTCGATTCTCTACTTCCACTATGTGGTTTCTGGCAATCCAACTTGGGTCATCACTCTTGGCAGCAGAGGCCCTTCCTTGCTGAGTTATTCAGTGTGACTGAGCAGTGTTTACAGTTTTAAAGTTTAAAATGAATAGAGAAGAAATGTTAACCCCAGTGACACAAAACTGTAACAGTGAGATGATAACAGTGTCTCTCTACCATAAGAGATTCTGGGAACTCTGGCATCTGGCTATATGGCTTTGCCTACATATAGGGAAAGAGGAATTCTCAGTCTGTTTGAGACTTGCCCATAGCATGGATTCAGCTTACAGAAAAGGTGCCACAACACCCAGAACACATTCACATGTTGATTCAGCTGTGAGCCCTGGACAAGAATCTGAGAAATAATTTTAAGTTGTACTTAGAGGGGATGAGCAGTTTTCAATCCCTACCAGGTATTTCCTACAAAGGTACTGATTCCAAGGCTCCCATTGCATTAGGACGGGTTGTGGCTGATTTTTTTTTTTTTAGTCAGCTTGCAACAAAATCTGTATTTTATATCTATAGTACTATCATGATAGCTAAATCAATAGCTTCAATAGACTGTCATTCTAGAAGATTATATGCATATATATGCACATGTACATATATATTTAATCTATTATATATACATATATGTGTGTGTATATATATATAATAGATTTAAGGATCAAGAATAGTTTAAGGACTAGCATATTGGACTTTGTTTCTGGTAGATTTAATATTACTAAAATTATGCAACACATTATCTTTTTCAGATTTCATAATAGCACCTTAAATAAAATGTCTGGTAGAAAGAAAACATTTGGGATTGGGAAGAGTAATTAATTTCAGTTTCTCTGCAGGGGATTTGAAATAAAGTGAAAATAGAATTGCTAAATATTATGAGGCAGGGACACATTAACTAATAAAATAGACATCTCTATTTTGTGCTTTGTGGTGTGGTACCAAGATGATGAAGCTCTTGAGGTGAGAATATTGGTCACAAATCAATAAAACCAATTATTCTTTGCTTTTAGCTTCCACAGTGCTAAAGCCTTCACATCACATCCTTGGTTTGATCAGCTAAAAGTTCATCAAAGTAGAGATGATATTTTGATATACTTTAAGATAGTAGTATTTTTATATCTTAATAAGATATTTATTATTCACAGGAGTTTATTAAGCATGTAAAATATTTCCCAAGTGTTTTTACTTTATGAATGGAAACATTAATAAAAAAGAAATAAACAAGTGTTATTTTGAAAAGAATTAAAAAACAGCAGCCTTCATTTAGTCATACCTGTGGTATTAAGTTTTGCTACTGTCTATTATCCACAGTCCTGTGCACAGAATTTGGAAATAATCTATTGTGGGTGTAGTAGGTGAGATGGCTAGACATGATTCTCACCAGACTGCATTAGAAACTTTAAGGAAGAAACAGATTTTTTTTTTCAGAGCAAATGGCAGGATTGTTAATATTCTGCCACTAAGAGCTGTTTGGAAAAAAAAAAAAGTCTTATCTTCTTCATAGTGTTCTCAAAGAACTCTGTGAGGCTATTGTTTACATTATTGAATATGAGAAGCCTTTATTGACATCTTGAGAATTAAAGGATGATCATGATATAAGCTTGCTTCTTCAAAATTGATGGGAAAGAAGGAAATTTTCACAAATGACTTTAATCTCCGATATTGAAGCATCTTCTCTAAACTCTCAGCTTTATCAGGTTTGGTCACCATAAAAACTCATCATCCATAGTAGACAGAAAAGTGATGTGATAGGTAGTCTTGTTTCTGAGGAAGGATAAGTGCTAGCCAATAAAATTAATATCATTTACCTCCACCACCTAGGTCAGATTTCTGAAATATTCAAGAGATGGCATTCCAAAGCCATTAAGCTCATATAGTTATTATTAGTCTCTCTCTCTCTCTCTCTCTCTCTCTCTCTCTCTCTCTCTCTCTCTGTGTTGGGGGGGTGAAAATGTGCATTTGAAAGCCATATTGGGAAGGATAATCATAGCCTGAGAAATAATATTCCTAAAATCTCTGACTTCTTGGATGAAGTCATTTTTTCTCACTTTTGAACTTAGGACTTATAGTATTGGGTTCATGAAAGTGTCTTTGGGTTAGAGAAAAGTGGGCCATCTAAGAGATAAATAGGAAAATTTAAAAAAATAGAAGAGAACCAAATAAGCAGGCATGACATATGCTTGAAAGTGATTATTTGGGCAGCATACAAGTGCAAATAGTCTTCCAGAGTCTCAATAGAGATCTGTTTCTGTAATCAATATCACAAAAATAACTTTTAAGTTGTCAGTACTCCAGTACTTCATTTTAAAAGAGTATTAGTTATTCATTTATTTATTTTTGCTTATGATACCCAGTTGCTTTGAATTTCCTACATAGCCCACGATGGCATTGTACTTATTATCTCCTCACCTCCAATGTGTTGAAATCACACATGTACACGACTCCATCCAGTTTATGTGGTTCTGGGAATGGAACCCAGGATTTCATTCACGCTAGTGAAGCCTTCTACAAACTGGGGTATTTACTTCTCTAGCTACTCAAAGTGGAGTTTGCAAATGATGACATTAATCTTGGGCCTCATTAGGATAAAGTTCAGAATGTACATCTTACAAAGATGTAACAGCAAGATCCACTGATCCAAATAAAGAAAAAAAATATGCATAGTTGTGATTTTTTTTAATCTTAAACAACTTATAAATACTATAATATTCAGAATCATCAGAAGTTGTCATTGGGGTTTAATCTATGCAAATATTTCAGGAAATCCCAGTGATTAGTGCTTGTCTTGTAAGCATTCCCCTTACTTATAACTGAAGATAAGATTACTAGAAAGAGAAATGAGAAGAAATTCATTTTAGGGTGTGTTAGTACCTGCGACTGAAAGAGACGTGGTGTCTCATTGTGCTCAGAGGACAGAAGGGAAGAGGTAATGTAAAGGTATTATGGGGTGTTTCATTCTTAAGTAGTGCAGTGGAAGGGCATACATCCTAGGGACAGGTGAGGTGGAGATGTTAAAAAGCATGAGCAGAATTAAAAGACGCTTGTGTGCTTTGGGATAATGCTCTTGTACACTGGTTTAATAAAACGCCAGCTGGCCAGCAACCAGGCAGGAAGTATTAGGTGGGGCAAGCAGACCAGGGGAATTCTGGGAAGTGGTAGGGCAGAGTCAGGAGTCACCAGCCAGATGCAGAGGAAGCAAGATGACAAGGCAGAACTGAGAAAAGGTAACAAACCATGTGGCTAAACATAAATAAGAATTATGGGCTAATTCAAGTGTAAGAGCCAGTTAGTTATAAGCCTGAGCTAATGGCCAAGCAGTTTTAATTAATATAAGCCTCTGTGTGTTTACTTGAGGCCAAGCGGCTGTGGGACATGGGTAGGAGAGATGCCTCTGACCTCAGGGCTGGGCAGGACCAGAGAAACATCAGACTACACTTGTGTCCAGTAGGCATTTGGAAACTTATGGGAGAATCCAGAAAAGAGGTTTAACAAAGAATCTGAAAATCACTTCCATATTCTGTCTCTGCCAAGGCATGGTTATATCTGCTCAAGGCATGGTTATGACTATTTTAGAATTGTGAAAAAAAAAAAGAACTATAGAGCCAAAGTAACAAAAGCAACATGGTACATATTACCAGCATTAAAAACTAATTACCAAAACATAAATTTAAAACACTCGTACACATACACACACACAGTTAATTAATCACACAATATGTAAAGTTGTCTAATGTTTGCAATACACATAGACAATACAATATGAAAAAAATATTTGTATTGTATTGTAACCACAGTAGCAACTAAAATATTTTCATATTGTAGTTCCCTTGTATTTTTATGTATCACTTGAAGCCAGCATGTCAACCTATACAAAACTTTTGCTAGAACTTTGACTGAAATTGAATTGTTGCTATATAGAAGTAGAAGAAAAATGACATTTTAATAATAAAAAATTATCCATTTCAGGAGCCTGGTGAAATTCTCTGTTATTTTGGATCTTTAATTTCAGCAGCATTTTCTAGTTTTATTGTCTGAGTTCACCTTTATCTGACTAAATCTGTCCATGAGTACTATATATTTTAAGTGTAATTATCCATGAATTTGATTTCTAGCATTTTTAATTTTTAATAATTCTTTGCTAGCATATGGAATTTTAGAATTTTAACTGATCTTTTACTCTTTGACTTTCATAAATTTAATTCTTAGTTGTCGTGTTTATCCTTTACAGTCTTTAAAGATAACCACACACCATGGGGATAAAGGCAACTTTGTGTTTTACTATAACAAAATAAAGTATATAGAGGATAAAAAAAAAGATTTGTCAAACTGAAAGTCATTGAAAACATGACTAATTTTTTTGGGTATACTGAACGATATTTATCATCTTCCCACCTCCACTTTTATCTAGATGATATTATTTAGCTATTGCTCTAAACACAAGTCCCCACCTGTTTAAAATATTGCAGCATCCTGATGTATTTTGTATTAATTTTGTATTAATACAGAACTATCCCACTTCAAAGGTTAGGAACTCCATGTTACTTTTCTGTTATGTATAGCCTCTGGCCATACCTTCAAAGTCACGGGTTGCTACTGTGGTTACAAAATGATGGATGGGCTAGGGGGTGTACTCTGTGGTTATTTGTTTCCCACCTAAATGAATAACAGATTGATTTAACTGATATTCCAGTAACCTAGGGTAGTCAAAGCAATTTCCGCAGGATATTGAACACTACAGGGATTACTCTGTTAGCTAACTCAAATTGTTAAGTGCTTCAAAGGTCAATGCTAGGAACCATTCTCCATTATCCCACAAGTGTTATTGTGAAAGAGTTCTATAAAATATTCACTTTATTTTCATCCTTTAATTTTCAATGGCAGTTGGATTTTATATAAACAATTTGTACCTGTGGCCAACCTAACCTGAAGTTGTCCATATAGATCATTGACAACTGAATCCCTGTAATTAGTGAGGTATCTGTGGCAGAATGTGAAGCAGTTCCCTGCGGAGCAAATCAATTATCATCTCTGTGTAGCTTCAGTTTAAATCAGCTTATTTGTTTAAGACTCCAGGTTGAGAGACATACATTCATTAAGACAATTACAAAATGAACGGAGGCAGCAGATCCTATTAGGAAAGAAATGCCTGCAAAATTCACTCTGTATTAATGAAAATATTTTCTCTTTGACAGCTCAGTTCAAGCAGAAAATGATAATCTTTTAGACAAAGAAGAAATCAATGTTAGTGTGCATACACATCTGCTTTGAATAATTCCCTGTCGTATGTTTTGTGGCTTTATAATACCATGCATTGTCGTCAAGGACAGCATTTCTTTGCTCAGCTCTCCTGCTGTTATGAGATAAAGAAATACAACTTTGACCAATATTACTAAAGATTAACATAATTGAAGATCATCAAATGTTTACAATTTCCTTTCTCTCCACGGACATCTTCCTGTTGGAAACTATGAGTTGATAGTGTTAACTATAAATTCTAAACTATTCACATTGAACAATATGTAGTTCAGATACTATGTGTGTAGTCAGCTGTTTGGGGGTGTTGCCCTTAGCTGCCATCTACACTGTGATAGCTAATGAGACACTGGGAAAGATTCCAGTAGAATGAGGGAACCGTTGACGCAAAACTAAGTGGAGGCTTTAGCCAAGTCTTGTGTTAGAAGATCCTTTTGCTTTTGGATTATGTTTTCGTTGGAGGTAAAGAAACAGAGCAACTTCCTTCTGAGTGAGGAGAGTCAGAACATTTTATTCTCATGTGTTGCCTCATTTAAACTCCTACAAACTCCCATTCAGAACTTCAAATTAAATACTTAAGCTGTTCATGGAATCTCACCAAACCACAGTCTTCCACTGTGCTGGGAAATCTCCAGCTGACTGTTTTCAAGGAAGTCCTAGAGGCAGAAAGAATTGGACTTTGGAGAATCTATCAGGGAAAAAAAACAAGGACAACATCCTAGAGTACAAAGCACACTTAATTGTGTATAGCATGCATTATGGTTGGAGTCACTTGTTTTGGTTGTTGGTGTCATGGTTGTGTGGTTATGGGAGATGGTTGGTTCTGCTTCCTTGATCCAGCCAGTGAAATTTTGTTCCACAACTGACCCATCATGAAATTTGGGACAAAGTTACATAAATTCTCTGTGTATCAATGTGCATAATTTTTATTTTTTTTAATGAAATTAGATTGTTTTCTCACATGATATAGTCTGATTAGAGCATCCCTTCCCTCTGTTCCTCCCAGTTCCTTCTCACCTCCTCTCCCATCCAGATCTATTCCCTTTCTGTTTCTCATTAGAAAAGAAAGAACATGCTTCTAAGAGATAACAACAAAACATACCAAAATAAAATGTAAGATAAAACAAAAACCATCACACCAAAGTTGACACACAGGACGAACAAACAGAAAGAAAAGAGGCTAAAAGAAGGTACAAGAGTCAGACCCACTTACTCATATACTCAGGAACCTCAAAAAAACCCCACTAAAATGGAAGTCATAGTATATATTCAAAGTAGCTTGTGCAGACTGGTGCAGGCTGTGCAGATGCTATTTCAGTTGCTTAGAGTTTGTATGAGCTTTGCTCACATTGATTTAGACATGTTCTTCTGGTATCTCCCATTTCCTTTGACTTTTACACTTTTTCTGCCTCCTCTTCTTCAGGGTTCACTGAGCTCCAAAGGGAGGGATTTGATGGAGACATCCCATTTAGGGCTGAGTGTTCTAAGGTCTCTTTTTCTCTGCATAATGTCTGGTTGTGGGTCTCTGTGTATTTGTTCCTGTCTGCTGTAGGAGAAAACTTCTTTGATGCTGGCTGAACAAGGCACTGATCATATTTGTCTTTCTGGGTCTGGAATATCTCACTAAGGATTAATTTCTTTCTAGTTCCATCCATTTACCTGTAGATTTCACAATGTCATTTTTTAGCAGCTGAGTAATACTCCATTGTACCACATTTACTTTATCCATTCTTCAGTTGAGGGACATCTAGGTTGTTTCCAATTTCTGTCTATTATAAATAGAGCAGCAATGAACATGGCTGAGCAAGTGGCTCTGTGGTCGGATGGAGTGTTCTTTGGGTATATGCCCCAGAGTGGTATAGCTGGATCTTGAAGTAGATCAATTCCCATCTTCCTGAGGAACTGCCATTCTTATTTCCATAGTGATTGTATATGTTTGCACTCCCACCAGCAATGG
The DNA here is from genome assembly GCA_902168405.1 of Peromyscus aztecus. NCBI lineage: Eukaryota > Metazoa > Chordata > Mammalia > Rodentia > Cricetidae > Peromyscus > Peromyscus aztecus. The sequence continues at coordinate 13,959 of CABHPQ010174662.1, forward strand.
TGGAGTGTTCCCCTTATTCCACTTACTTGTCACCATAAACTGTCACTTGTTTTATTCCTTTTAGCGATTTTAATGGTGTAAGATGAACTTTTTAAGGTGTAAAATGAACTTCATAGGATCTTGTGGGAAAAGTTGAGTATTAACACTGATGCTTAGAAACAGTGCATGGAAGACAGTAGGTGTCATATGAACATGACTTCATTGATTATGAACTTTGATGCTATTGAGCCTATGTTAGGTTCTTGCAAATTAAGGGGAGAATGGGGGAGAAAAAATGTTTTTGTGGATTTTTATCAAAATTGAACAAAAGAAATATACCCCTTGCTGGCACAACTAGTATAATAGTTAATGAACTGATGAACTAAAAGGGATATATTTGATATTGACTTAATATTGCAATATTCTAAACTATAAATATTAAGTGTTGATCATGAAATTTATTAGACAGGGGAAGTCTGTTATATATATTTGTACCACTTACTATTATCATCACAAGGTGTGGGTTGTAGGCAGTGAAATATATCATATGTGAATGAAATAAAATGACTTGAGTATGGCTTTGCAGCCTGATTACCTAAAGTTATTGTATTGTCTCATTGAACATAGTGTCTTGGGTAAGCTGAATATGTACAAAGTGCTTCAATTATGATAGATGTCAAGCACATAGTAATAAAAATTACGGGACTAAATAATTAAAGCATGCTAATTGATGTGCTTTGATTTTTTATTTCTTTTTGCGTTGATCAGAAAATATGTTTATATCGTTTAAATTATTGTTAATATGGACTCCTGGATATTCCTTTCACAGCCAGCCATTGTTGGATTAGCTGGACTGTAGCCTGTTAGTCATCCTAATAAATTCCCCTTCTCTATTTAGAGATTCATTCTATAAATTCTGTTTCTCGAGAGAATACTGACTAACACAGACCTAAAGAATCTGCACAAACCCTACCTCTTTAACATCTTGTTACCTACCTAGGTCATTTATCCTTTAACATCTGAATTTCTTCCACAAAAGGAAATTACCATTCACATTGGGACTATGTCTCTCTCTTTTTTTCTTTTTTTAAATAGTATTCTTATTTTATGATTAACTTAATTTCACACATTAGCCATGGATTCCCCCGTCCTCCCTCCTCCCACCCCCCGGCCCCCCCCCCCCCAATACACCCCCCATTCCCACCTCCTCCAATGCAAGGTCTCCCCTGGGGAGTCAGCCCAGCCTGGTAGACTGAGCCAAGGTAGGTCCAGTGCCCTCCTCCCTACACCAAGGCTGAGCAAAGTGTCCCAGCATAGGCCCCAGGCTCCAAAAAGCCAGCTCATGCACCAAGCACAGGTCCTGGCTCCACTGCCTGGGGGCCTCCCAAACAGTTCAAGCTAATCAACTGTCTCACTTATCTAGAGGGCCTGGTCCAGTTCCATGGGGATTCCTCTGCCATTGGTTCAAAATTCATGTGTTTCCAATAGTTTAGCTATTTGTCCCTGTACTTTTTCCAATCATGGTCTCAATATCTCTCGCTCATACAATCCCTCCTCTCTCTCACCATTTGGACTCCCAGAGCTCCACCTAGGGCTCGGCCTTGGATCTCTGCATCTGCTTCCATCAGACACTGGATGAGAGGTCTATCATGACATCCAGGGTGTTTGGCCATCTGATCACCAGAGCAGGTCAGCTCAGGCACTCTCTTGACCATTGCCAGTAGTCTACAGTGGAGGTATCTTTGTGGGTTTCTGGGGACCTCTCTAGCACTCTGCTTCTTCCTATTCCCTTGGGGTCTTCATTCATCATGTCTATGTCTCTTTAAGACTTATTAACACTTTCAGGTGTAAACATGACTTCATATTGTTCATTAGATGTTTATTGAGATTCCTTATTTTGTCAATTTGTTCATAATATTGCAGCTGTATTTCATTCCTTTAAATTATGGTGTAATATTTTATAATATTGGTGCCATTTGTCTTTCTGCATCATTTATGTCATGTCCTAGTATTCAAAGAAAAAAGTTACAATAGTTTGTTTTCTAAGATAAATGCTCAATATTACAAATGATGATGGAAATACAAATTTAAAGGTTATATAGTATTTTGAAAATATCGTATTGGCAAAAATGGAGACTTCTACTTATCCTAAATATGGGAAATACAAACTTAAAGATTATATAGTATTTTGAAAATATCATATTGGCAAAAATGGAGACTTCTTATCCTAAATATGGCTGAAAACGTGGAGAAACAGTAATTCACACTTACTGGTGGTTGAAGTATATACCTTAGAATACATGTGTAGAATATGAGGGCCATCTATAAATCTGAAGCTACATGTTGCCTACAATATAGTATTATTTTCCTAGATAGGTCGAGATTCCTATGCATCCTTAGACATTTTGTGAATATGTACTTGAGTAACTCTCAGCCTACTTGGTGTTTTGGATATGTGTGGGGTACTGATATTTGCCAAAGATGATGATACTCAAATGTGTGTGCAGAAACATGGAAGCTGAATTCCAAGAAGGCACCTGAACCTCATACAGAAAATAATTGTTAGGCCTTCCAGTTTATTTTCATTCAAATGTCCTTTTGGCTACTTGCTTGTGTAGCAATCAATTTTCCAATTATTACTTCCAGTAGTTCATTGTTTTGTACAGTTTAGATAAGGTGAATTTTCTTCTGTTCGGAAATTGAACATTCTGTTGTTTACGATTTTGAAGGTTTCACTAACAAAGCAGCTCATGGGATTAGAGTCATCCATCTTCCTGTATCGCTGCATATTTATAATGCATGTGCAATTTACATTTACCTCCCTGTGCCGGCGTGTATTACAGCACAGGCAGTGCTTGTCTACAGCATCATGCTGCTTTCAAGGTGACTCTCTGTGTAGGAACCACTATCTCTCTGCTTCATTATGATTCCCGGTCAAGTGGTGCTCGAGTGTTTACACATTAAAATGCATGCTGTTTATCTAAACTAATTTTACTTTCATTTATCTTTTATATAGCTCTTTTTTATTATTTCATAGGCATGTGTATGGGTTTATTAAATGATCTGTGGATATCACCAAGAGAGTAAATGGCGTGAGACAAAACAGTTGCTAGAAATAAGGAGTATTGCATTTACTAAATTGAGAACTGGTCAGTCAGTTTTTGCACCTATACACGAGGAATCAGAACTACGGATATTCATTTAAGTGAGGCCAATGTGGCAATATTATTTATAAATCTATTAACATCAAAATAGGTGCTCTTTGATCTTGTAGCACTAAAACCACATGGACTTAGTGAAAAGAATGACTTTAAACTATATTTACATATATATATATCATGTTCTGAAGAACTGCTCCTAATAATGTTACAGTGTGAAATATTTCCCACAAAGTGCTCTATCCATACACCTTTATCACATGTTGTCTACAGAATCACAGTGATGTGCTACAATATAAAAATATGCAATAATGACAAACAGTATGCACCACTGTTTTTTCTTTTGAGAATGTTGCAAAGAAGTGTCTTGAAAAAGACTATACAGTAGGCCTAAACATCAGAAACATTTTATTTCTTGAATGATTAACGGTATAACAATGTAATATAATTTTTTTCAAATTCATTCTGAAAGGAATTAATGAATTTGTTCTTCTGGTAACAAAGAACTCTAAAGTGTTAGTAGTTTACAAAAATAGTGTCTTGTGTGTAACTAATATTTGGTTCTCACCGTGGCTTTCCTCCAAACAGCTTCTTGTGGGTCTGTGGTGATTACATGGTCAGTTATGTGAGACTGTGGGAACCCATTTTCAGGTTTCCTAGTGGCTTTACCCAGCAGGTCTGCATGGAGAGGACGATAGGACCATGCGCCTGAGTGCAGGTGTCTAAGATGGTCTGCACTTGGCTGTGCTGGGGGGAGGTCTTTTGCTCCAACCCTTGACATTCCTGTAAATACCCTAGGGCAGCGACAGTGTGGGCCTGATGGAATAGCCTATCCTGCATTTCTCTGTGTTTCTCTCCCCTCTATTTCTAACTAAGTCTCTCATTCCTCATTCATCAAGAGGCACTGGGGTAAACAACGGTGGGGCCTGGTCCCCCATATGAAAGACCTGTCTTTTTCATGACAGTATGAAGCATGATACAAGGGTGCATTTTTATATTTGAGTACATATTAGTTCTGTTCATATTCTGTCTTCCACAGCCATGTAAAAATAAGGTTAAGCCTGGCATTGATGGGAGTAAGGAGCAGGCTGGTGATAGTGGCTGATGGGCAGGGTGAGGGTGACAGCAAAAATGCTTTCAGCTGTGGGTTGGTTTACACACATCTTTGTCTCCTTTCCTTTTGTCATGTTGCCCGTTGTTGTTTTCATATTAAATCTATTTCTTCTCCAAATATATTATTCTTGCTAGATTCTTTGAGATATGGTCTGTCACTGTACCAGACTTGCCTGTTTAGCCCCAAACCCATAGTAATCATCCTGCTTCAGCTACACAAATGCAAGAATTTACTACATTCAGTTACATTGTGCAAGACCCGTACAAGGCTGGGCCTCTCAACATTTCATCACGGCTGGGGAGGGGTCCATGATATCCCAGACCGCCCAGAAGGACCATTGCAATTAATGGATGTTGGAGGAGAGGTGTTGTTGTCTTCAGCAGTGTATAAACTGACAAGTTGCCCATGTTCCGTTAAACAACCCTTCCTCCATGCTCATGCAAGAAACCCTCATTAAGCTCAATACAAAATGAAGACAGGAAAGCTGGACCAGGACTTTCTGAGAAGTCTTTCAGTGGGAAAGGATGCGCAATCAGAGAGGGGAATGGGATTGTGTGAAAATGACTAAAATTCCACATCTAAATGTATGAAAAAGGTAAAACATAAAATTAAAAATGTAGAACAAATCCTTTTTGAGAGCATTTTAAGCAGATTTTTAAAAATCTATTTCCTTCTTATATTAAATAATTCATGTTTATTCTTGGGAAAGTTTTCCTTGTTCATGCCCATTACTTACAATTTTGTCATTAGTTTTCTTCGTTTGTCTGATAATTCTCAATCTTGTTTATAAATGATGTATTTGCTTAATTAATTGAATCATTAGGAATTGATTTCCCGAAAATGACCTAATTATTTAATTTAATGTTTTGTTTTTGTTTTTGTTTTCATTTTTACATTCACAGTGAAAACTGGGAGGACATGCAGAGGTTGCTGGCACACTTTCTGCCCCAACACATTTAAAGCCTCCTCATCCACGACTGTGTATGGATTACAATCCATGATCTAACCATAGCACATCGTAACTGCTTACATTCCATAGTTTGCAGTGACATGCACACTTTGTTATATATTCTGAGCTCTGACAAATATGCAATTGGAACAGAAAGTTACTGATGGCCTGTAACCTGGAATTGTGAGTTAAAATAAATCTTTTCTCGTTGAAGCTGCTGTCCATTAGGGTATTTCACCAGTGTCACAGAAATGACATCGGGACACAATATTATGCAGAGTTCCTAAAATTCTTTGCTCTCCAGTCATTTATGTCTTCTGTGGATCCACAGGTGACCACTGGTCATTTTATTTTCACCTCAGTTTTGAGCTCATTAAATGGCGTGAGGTTGGAAGTTAATAGCACATAGCTTTCTTCAATCTACCCAGACACATCTTTTAATTAGGACCCACCCACCTAATGTGGTGGCATGTGGGGTGTGTGTGTGTGTGTGTGTGTGTGTGTGTGTGTGTGTGTGTGTGTGGTGTGCTTTGAGAGGTTATACTTGATCTGAACAAACAGAATGAGTTTGTCGACTTTGTATGGGAGATCAACCTGGCTGTGGGAGTCCCAGCTTTATTTCTTCAGCAGTTGTTTCTCTGACTTCATGTAGAGAGTAGATGCTCATCGAAGAAGGGCAGGACTGGACCTAGCTGTGTTGGTTGTTGAAACCTTGTTTTGATTCTGGAGTCAGTTCAGCTGTCACTGACTCTGACTGACTGTTCCTGGAGCTTGCCAAGGGACTTGTACCATATTCAGAATTTCCTTTACATGACCAAAACTGCAGGCCTCTGTGCTTCATTAACACTTACTTCGCTCCACTGATTTTCTCCTACATGAATTTCATAGTATTTGATTCATAGTCTTAGATGCCTCCAATGTTGCTATCTCTTTTGAAGGTACCTCTGTCTTTTGTTTCAAAGACAATTCTAGAATGAAGGAAAGGCTGGAAGCAGGTACTCTGTCAACTTTCCCACACACTTCCCAAAAAGGGCATTACAGTGTGTCACTACTCTCATCAACATGACCTCACTATGACTCTAATCTGTACTTCCATGTTACTAGTAAGGCCAAGTGTGCTCACATACATTAACAGACAGTGTATATTTCCTTTAAAAATAACTTTTTATTTGTATTTACAGATATTAACTTGGAGGAAAGCTGGGTAGGTGGAGTTTGTAACATTATTGAAAACAAAAATGTTCAATGAAGGAGAACAGGTGGATTAACATTGAGAAAGGCACATCATGAATAATGTGGTCTTTCAACATACATTTTGAAGGCAGAAGATAAACTTATGACATTTGTGACAGACTGAAATTACAGCCACACAGAATTTTACAAGCAGCTGAAATATCCTATAAAATGAATATCAGCATCATGAATGTTTCTATACTTACTTGTTGAATATATTGTGAAAATTAACCTCACTTGAGAGTTTGTTAGAATATAGAGTGCACATTTTTTCATTTCCATTACTATTAAATCACCTGTGAGTTAGCCATTACACCAACTCACAGACTGTCTGTGATGCTTGCAGCATTATTATCTAACCTTGCCATTATTTTCTGTTTTCTTTCATTCTAAGCATTGCAAAGCAGAATCTCATTAAAGGTGTAAATAATATCTTCCTTTTGATTAGTTGTTATTGAACATCTTTTCATGTTACTTCATTTTGGAAAATTCTATCTTGCCACTGTCTAAGATTTCTTTGCATTTAGATGTTCCTTCCATTGATAACAGTAGCTATTAAATATGATATTTCCCCCATTTGTGTGAGGTTTTTGTTTGCATAAAATGACATTAACAATATTTCTAGCATCATTTTTCATGAGAGTTTAATTTTATAAACCATTTAAATACTATTAACAGTGTAATGGATAAATACAATGATATAAATACAGTCTTGATATACTGAAATATTATACAGAAAAGAAGACAAATGAATTATCAGAACCTAATAGTAAACACGAATAACAAAAGTATAACTCAAAATGACAGTCTCAGGGGGATATGTGCTGTACAATTTCTCCAACAATCAAAACAAGCGTGACAGATAGAAGTTCACAAAGTGATTTTATTCAGGAATGTCAAGGAGTAAGTAGGGAAATGAGGGGACTTGTTTCTGAAAATATTCTGGCTTGTGGTTTTAATATGGGTGAGTTTATCTTGAACAGATTCTTCGCAGAAATAGGCTTGCAATTTCACCTTTTCTGTATTTTTTCATTTTAAGACTGTACCTTATTAAAAGATAAAAATACCAAAAAATACATTTTAATATCTTGGATTAACTAAGTTTTCAATCCAATTTTGATACGATGAGTAATAAGGAGTGAGTCAATTAATTTTATGACTGGCAAAAGCAAACTTATATTTTGTAAAAGATTTGTTGACACTTCCATTCAGGTTTTCCACAACATCATTAAACTCTTAAAAACATAAAATTGATTTTTGAAAACTGTTCATAAAATTTTATTTTGAGGGGCCAGGGGCAAGGCTCTGTGAGTAAAGGTGCTTGCTGTCAAACTGAGGACCCGAGTTTGATCCCCAAGACCCACGCAGTGGAAGGCGAGAAGTGATTCCCCAAGTTGTCTTCTGACCTCCATACATAAGCTACAACATGTGTACACACTGCCCCACAGAGATGGGAGGAAGGGAGGGAGAGATGGTGGGAGAGAGACGGAGAAGGAGAGGGAGAGGGAGGGGAAGAGAGAGGAGAGAGAGAATATTAAAAAACAAACAAAAAAAAAACCCAAAGGTTTTTGAAACAAAAGTTAATACTGCTGGGCATTTCCACTGCAGTCAGATGACAACTCTGAAATACGTCTTCTCTTTTGTGAGTTGATCTTGGAATTCGTCATGACATCCATATGCTACTAAACGTTACTGGATTTAAATATGAAATTGATTTGCCGCTCATTCCCACTCTGCTTTGTGAAAATCGGTCTTAGCTTTGCACCTCTTCAGACAACATGTCCCCCAGCTAGCTGTGGCATTAATAAGAACCACACAGATTTGGACCCACTGGTTAACATTCAGATTCATCATTTCTCTGCTCAGAGAAAAGTTGCTGGCATAAAACTGTGTGTGTGGACTTCTGTTTCAGGTAGCTTTATAAGAAGTCACGGTAAGTGTCTGTAGAAAAGCTTAGAAAATGGAGATAGGAATGTGTCAATTAATATTAATTATGCTTGGGAGGAACACAGAAAAGTGTCAATTATGCTTTCATATTTTCAGCAAGCTAGCTTACAGGGACACTGACAGTTATCAAGTTTAGCAAGTAAAATTTGGAAGTATTTTATAGTAAATATGAAAATGTTTAGTATCTAAAGGAAAACTTTAAATAGGAATATTTAAATTATAGGGATGGCTATATGAATTTAGAAAATAATCATAAGTGAGATTTTGACTATTTTATTTAAATATTTAAATATTAACTTTGACTACATGATTTTATTGACACTCTACTATATCAGTAGAAGGACATTCAAAGAATCGAAGATGTTTTTATTTCTGTTTCTTTTTATGCAAACAGACATTCAATAATCATGTAAGCAGGGGAGAGCAGGATGTGAGCTCAAATTCTTTGAGAAACATATTCTTGCAAAGAGAGTCATGGAAGGAGAGAGAGGGGAGCGGGGGAGAAAAGAGAGGGGAGAGGGATAAGGAGACAGTCCTGTCTTCCTGCTGGTTTTCCTTTTCTGTGGGTAAGAATCATTCCTGTCTTCTTTGTTCTTTGCCCCTAGTAGGATTGGTAGAATCTAGGGTATATAACATTAGGCGTCTAGAACATCTTCCAAGGATCTTGTCATGTTTATTGTTCCCGGAAAGCTAATGATACCAGAATACAGGAAAACAGCCGAGACACTCCGAGCATGAGAGTCTATAAGGCATGTTAAGATGAACAGGGATGAGAGTCCTACCTGTTGCAGACCATGAAGAAGTAGAGACAGGGATATAAGAAGAGAATGGTAGCAATAACATTAGTGAGATCCTCTCTGGAACAGAGATGTGTGGACTCTGATTGTCCATCAGCTTACACCAACATTACACCTGTGCTTACACAAAATCAGGGTCAGACATGAGGCTGCAGCTCAAACAGAGGCAAGAACCACAATCAGAAGGTAAGGGTCACAGTGACCATCCTGTCCCCTCAATGTCCAGGACAGTTTTGGACATGGAGATAAGGTTGACATACTGATTGTTTTGTGTGAGGGATCCAGTTGACTTGGCTTTGCCACAGAAGCCTGCTGGCCAGGATTGGTAGAAGTTCTCACTACCAACGCCTCCGTTCAACTGTATTCTCCTGAGCTGTGAGGAAAGAACTATGCTGGGAGGAACATGACTCAAAAAAAAAATAAAAAAGATCTAGAAAAATTCAGCAACCCATCTGTCAATTCAGGGTGTTGGTAGATAGAGGTTTTCATTCCTTTCTTTGATTTTGTATTTTATGCATTTTCAGAGTGATTAATGAAAGAAAAAGAGAGGATGAGGTAAATTCCCTAGAATACCAGAAATTATAAAGTGAAAGACACAGGAAGAGTTCAGGAAGTTTGAAAGTGTGTGTGTATAAAGCCAAAGCAGGGCATGGTAGGTGTAGATTGGTGTGGGGTTCCCTGCTTTCCATGGTGCTTGTTTGGCAATCCCTGAATAATTATTCATAGGCTCCCCAAGATGTGATTCTCAGGAAATGAAAAAGGCATTCAATTAAAATATTAATATGGGTCAAAAGGGGACTTGAGGAAATTACAAAATAATTTACTGTCACATGGGTCCAATTTCTAATTAGTTTGAGTCATAAAAACCCTTAGTTTTTCCTTTGACCTCATTGTTCATTTCTTCTTAGAGGGACCCATGCATCTATAT
>CABHPQ010174662.1:24463-35459 GCA_902168405.1 Peromyscus aztecus
ACACACACATTTGGATTCAAGGCCTCAGGCACACTGAGCACTTCTCTGCCCATAAACTAATTTCTAGCTCCAAATTGATTTCCTCCTCCTCCTCTGTCTTCCTACTCCTCCTCATCTTTCTACTCTTTTTCTTCTTCCAGCTTTCTTCTGCTACAGAACTGAAGATGATATCAGATATTAGACCCTAGACCAAATACCAATTTGTTTTCCTTATGAGTGGGAGACAATGATTTATCAAAAAACAAACAAACAAACAAACAAACAAAAAGCAGCTAAAAGTTTTTTGGGGGGAGAGTGATTGTGCTTTAGCTAACAAAGGCTGAGTTTTTTATTTTTTTATCACTTTCTTAATTTTTTTCTCCTAATTTCTCCAGTTTGTCCTATCTAATTTCTAGAATGAACTGATTTCTTAAAAAGTTTCAGGAACACACACACACACACACACACACACACACACAAAGACGAGAGAGAGAGAGAGAGAGAGAGAGAGAGAGAGAGAGAGAGAGAGAGAGAATGTAACAACAATTACATTTTAGAAAGGCCCAGAATTTGAATGAGAGCTAGAGGAATAAACAAGAGGGTTGGGAGGGAGGAAAAGGAATTTGGAAATGCTGTACTTATAATCTCAAAAAAATAAAAAAAAAAATAAAAGTCTCTTCATCTATATGATTTCTTTTGTATATTTTGGCCTTACTTAAAAATACAGCTCTGTTTGTATTTTTTTGGTAGGTTTGGTAGGTTATGGTATTCATTTACTAGTTTTCTGTAAATCTTGGTAACCGACTTGATTTCCTCAATTCTATGAACATCTTCTGCCTGACGGTCAATTGCATTGCCAGTTTCATTTTAATGTCTGAGGTCAGTGATTTAATATCTAAACCCAGGAAACATCTGTTGTAAGCCAAAGAAGTGAGTTAAGGCCAGTAGAAGAACTTTGCTGTGATGTGAGAGACTATGTCGTTGGTATCACATTAACACCAACATACTGTCTTAAAATAGAGTCCCAGCAATTTCTGCTAGGCAGAAAAATATTTTGCATATCTTTCATCATAATCTCTAATTAGCATATTTCCTAAAATTTGGGCCAGATAGTATCAAAATAGTCCTTGTGTATGTTGATGTATAAATTGAAACTATCAGCAGATGTAAAAAGTTAATGGATCTCAGAAAGTATAAATCTATAGCTTCTACAGTATAAAATCTAATGTGTTAGCACACTAATATTCATTAACAATGCAAAATTTCAAATTTCTTGGAGGGATCAGATAAACCATTGAGTTTCAATAACTATCATTACAATATGCATCAAACTGAAATGGGTGGACCAACAGAAATATGCTGAGCTGGAGAGTAGAGGCTGGAGGTCCAAAATCAGTGTGTCAGCATCGCATGCTCCTTCAAAAAGCTCTACTGGAAAGATTCTTTCTGGTATCTTCCTTATTTGTGATGGTTTATTGAACTCTTTGATATTCTGTGGTTTGCTGTATCTCTCCAGTCCCAATGGCCATCTTCTCCTCTAGATATCTACACTAGCTCTTTCCTCTTCATGTCTCTATACCCAAAATTTCACCGTCCATGAGGCCATCAGGCATATCTGACTGAGGTCCATTCTAATAATCTAATTTTATGTTGATTATCTCTGAAAAGATACTCTTAAATAAAAACATTTCTGAGGCTTTGAGGCTCAGCACTTCTTTGTGAGAAGACACGATTAAATCCACGATCTGAGTATCTTTTTTTTTTAATTTTAGTTTTTAATATGATTTTTTTCTTTTATTGTTTTGTGGTACATGTTTGTATGTGTGTGTATGTATGATGTGTGTGCATGTATGTGTGCACAAATGCAGGTACATGTAGAGGTCATAGGAGAGCTTCAGATATTGCTCTTCACCTTCCACTATGTTTGAGGCGTGATTTTTGTGGTTGTTCCCCACTGCACATATGAGACTCTCTGGCCCACAATCCAGCCTGTCTGTCTCCCGCATCACTATAGGAGTGCTAGGATTACAGACATTTGTTATCATAACACACCTTGCTTTACATGGGTTCTAGGGATTTAAACTTAGGTCCTTGTTCTTGCATAGCAAACGTTTATCCACTAAGTTATCTCTTCAGCCCCTTAAGTTTGTTGTTTTGAGAAAGGGTCTTATGTAGGTCATGCTGGTTTCTAATGGACTGTGAAACTGGGGTTGACTTTTAACACCTCTGGTCAAGAAAGAGATAGAGAGAGAGAGAGAGAGAGAGAGAGAGAGAGAGAGAGAGAGAGAGAACACATCCATCAGTGCATTCCAGTTCTAGTCCTTCCAGACTGTGTGCTGGTATTATGTTTTATAAATTTCTCCTAATTGGGCATGCCATGAACTCCCAGTTGAAAATTGATATGTTTAAGTTGCTAAAAAGCCTTGACACCACTAGTCCTGATTTCTGTCCTCTATCTAATAAGAACCCTGTAAAATATAAAACAAAAAAAAGAGAAAAAAATCAGGTGCTAAAATAATATTGAAGACTTTATGCCATGAACCCATTGAATCAACATTTGTTGAATTCTGATATGGTAAAAGGCATAGTAGATCTCATTTGAGTATAATCCAACATTGAAACAGAATTAAATAAAATCATTTTAGTTAGAAGGAAAATTATGCATTATAATAATTAGTTTTCCTTTCAGCATGGTTTACTGGTTTATAACTACCCCATAAATTTATTTGAAATACTGTGAGATATATTTGAAAATTCTTTAAAGCTCTGTATTTTCAGTGAAATATTATTTTGATTTTTGTACTAATGGTATTTAACTGTTATATCTCTCCAAATGTATGCAAAGAACCCATCTATTGGTATCTCCAACTGAGCACAAAATATGCTAACATAGTCATTAGTGTTTCTCATTTAAATCCATTAAGAAAGGGAAGATAATATTGAAGATGTTACCAATTTGCAAAATAACCTAATTTATATGCATTTTCTACTCTATTTCTCAACTATTGCTATGTTGGTAAATCAAGCATTAAAAACGATTTTAACAGTTGTCTCAAAATTTACTGAAACCATTTAAAGTCAAATGACACCAGTGGTTCAAGTATTCTGTATGTCTAAAAGAGGAAATGTCGGCAGCTTCTTAAGAAAATAAAGCAGGAAGACGCAGGTATATACACATGTGACATCATAGTCTCCCGCTTATGATTCTGAAATTCACCATTCAAAGACATTTAGCTCAGAAACCATTCCACAGTTCTATATTTATTTGCTTTAGACTCACTTCAGTGATTTTGTAGTTTATATTATATGACTTTCATTCTCAAAATGTATTTGTGACTGTTTAACATTTTACCTATTAGTGGCAATTTAAAGATTCTTCACTCATGGATAGCAAGTAGATGGAAGCTGTACACGGGTTAAAAAAAAGGCAGCCTGCTGTAGGTTTATCGGTTTTCAGGAGCATGGGTTTTGGGAAATAAAGTAACCCCTGTGACAGGCATTGATTTATTTGTGCTGTTGTTACCTTACATTCCTGTCTGAAATCCCTTACCACAGCTTCTAGAATCAACAAGTTAGAAACTCTTGTTGCAAATTGATGTTGCCTTTCTGATTGTGTCCTTAAAATATTGTATTGAATGACCTCAGATGAAATTGCTTATGTTCTCTGTTCTTATTTGTTTTCTAGGAAAACAATATCTGTTATTGAAACTATATTATTTTTACAATAGCCTGTGTATAGATGAATGCACTTGACATCCATTTTGCTATTTATGATCCTGGCTCAATTTAGACTATGTGTAGAATTCTCTCTGCTTTCTAGATGAAGATGTATTATTATGATGTTTATGTGATGTCCTGATGAGACACAGACAGCTTCATTTTGCATTTTCGTTTACCAGACAATTCTGTCCTTTTCCAAAATACGCACGAACTCAACTTAGGAGCACCAAGCACACCACCCTGACATTAACAACTGTTACTCTCTTATTGTTTATAGAAATAGTTAAAAATCTGCTCATTTGGAAAATAAGATTTCTTCTTTACCATTTTATTATTTATTGAAAATATTTTTTCATATAACATAATCTCATAACATTGTCTCCTCACCTAATTCCTTCAAGATCTTCCCCATTTCCCCTCCCATCCAAATCTGCACCCGATCATTCTCTCTCTCTCTTTCTCTCATTAGAAAGCAAATGGCCATCTAAAAAAGTATCAATAAAATTAAATATAAAAATACAGATTAGGACAAAGCAAACAACCAAAAGAGTCTAAGAACAAGAACAAGAAACATGTACAGATGCAGAGACACACATGTCACCACATACAGAAATCCTATAAAAACACAAAACTGGAAGCCTTACAAAGGGACAGTAAGGTTAAAAAGCAAACAAACCAAAAGAATAAAAATCCCTGATTATCAGACAAAAAAGCCTTCAAAAATGCCATTGAGTTTGTCTTATGTTGGTCATCTACTGCTGGGCATGGGGCCTGCCCTTAAGAGTGGTTTGTATGCCCATTGAGACTCCATTGGAGAAAACTAATTTTTCTTTTGTGAGTAGTTTTCAACTGGAATAGCTTCTGGGTTAGGGAGGGGAGCTTATATCCACTTCCTGTCAGTGCTGGGACCTTGTAGTAGCTTGAATGTAATTGGCTCCCATAGGCCCATAGGGAATGGCACTATTTGGAAGTGTGGCCTTGTTGGAGGCAGTGTGTCACTGCGAAGGTGGGCTTTGAGGTCTCAACTATGCTCAAGCCACACCCAGTGTGACAGCTCACTTCTTGTTGCCTGTGGATCAAGATGTAGAACTCTTGGCTCCCTCTCCAGTACCATGTCTGCCTGCATGCCACCATAAAGATAATGGACTAAATCTCTGAAACTGTAAGCAATTCCAATTAAATGTTTTCCTTTATAAGAGTTGTCGTGGTCATGGTGTCTCTTCACAGCTATAGAAACCCTAACTAAGACAGATCTCATCTGGCACAGATATGTCAAGGCCCTATATATGCTGCCACCATCTCCGTGAATTCATCTGTGCATCAGTCCTGTGTTTAGAAGACCCTGTTTCCTGGGTATCCTCCATCCTCTCTAGCTCTTATAATATTCTGGCCTCCTCTATTTAAGGGTTCCCTAAGCCCTGGGGGTGGAGGAGATGTGATGGAGACATCCCTTTTAGGACTAAATGTTCTGAGGTCTTTCATTCTGCACATTTCCTGGCTGTGGATCTCTCCGTATTTGTTCCCATTTACCAAAGGAGGATGCTTCTCTGATGATGGCTGAGAAAGACACTGACATACAGGTATAGCAGAATGTCATTAGGAGTCATTTTATTCATTAGCATTTGGTTTCCCCTAGGGCCTTGGTCTGTCTAGTCTTGGGCTCTTGACCACCCAAGCAGTGTCAGGCATGGGTTCTGTCTCATTGAGTAGGCCTTAGATCCAATCCGATATTGTTTGGTTACTCCCACAAGTTTTGTGCCAGTATTGCAACAGTGCATCTGATAGGTAGGTCACCTTTTAGATGGAAGGATTTGTAGCAGGGTTGGCTTACCTTTTTCCTTTGGTAGTGTGCATACTACCTTCTAGTACCATAAACACTGGTCATTATGGGTGGAGGCTTGATGTAGGAAGCATAGCACGGAAGGTCCTTGAGCCCACAGATCTCCAGAGAAACCAGGACTGCTAAGCATACAGGATTGTCTTTCCGATGGGAAAGGTGAAAAACTTGTTCTTCCATACAGAAATTTGAGAATTGGAAATGATTAACTGCTGTGGGATGTTCTGTATGGCAAATGTGTTGCTAATAAAACACTGATTGGCCTGTGGCTAGGCAGGAAGTATAGGCGGGACTAACAGAGAGAATAAAAAGAACAGGAAGGCAGAGGGTGTCTCTGCCAGCCGCCACCAGGACAAGCAGCATGTAAAGATGCCGGTAAGCCACGAGCCATGTGGCAAGGTATAGATTTATAGAAATGGATTGATATAAGATATAAGGACAGTTAGCAAGAAGCCTGCCACGGCCATATAGTTTGTAAGCAATATAAGTCTCTGTGTTTACTTGGTTGGGTCTGAGCGGCTGTGGGACTGGCAGGTGAAAGAGATTTCTCCTGACCGTGGGCCAGGCAGGAAAACTCTAGCCACAATTAACTGCCTGATGATCTGTGTTATCTGTTGGGCCAGGCCATATCAAGCTCCTACAACTTAAGACCGGAGGTGGCTAGTAATCTAAATGACCCTGATAGCCAGAGGGTCTCCCAAGCTCCCACAAGCAGGACCAGAGGTGACTAATAGCTCAAATGACCTCTATGCTATCTGTATGACTGAGACCAGGCCAGACCCTTACGCCCTTAAATTAGTACAGTAGCCTGTCTCTAGAACCCATCTTCTTGGTAGAAATGACATGCACCTGAGTTGACTTTCAGTGTAATTATGCTTCCTTGTGCCCAAACTATATTGGGTTTAAATACATTGGGAATAAACCACCTGTTATTAGACTCTCTGAAGTCTAATCCAGGTTGAAGTCATTGTGTACTGGGTTTTCATTTTTTTTATTTAAGAAATTTTTTTATTCATTTTATATACCAATCACAGATTCCCTTCTCAACCCTCCTCCCGCTACCCCCCCAAGCCTTTGCTCCCAGGCCACACCCTAACTCCTCCTCTGAAAGGGTAAGACCTCCCATGGGGAGTCAGAAAAGCATGGTACATTCATCTGAGGCAGGACCAAGCCCCTATTCCCTGCATCAAGGCTAAGCAAGGTATCCCACCTTAGGTAATAGGCTCCAAAAAGCCTGCTCATACACCATGGATAGATCCTGATCCCAATACCAGGGGCCCCTCAAACAGACCAATCTAAACAACTGTCTCCTATGTGCAGAGGGCCTAGTCTGGTCCTGTACAGGTTCCACTGGCAGTAGATGCAGAGATCCACAGCCAAGCACTAGGCTGAGCTCTGGGAGTCCAGCTGAAAAGAGGGAAGAGGTATTATATGAATAAGGAGGGTCAAGATCAGGACTGGGAAATTGACAGAGACAACTGAACTTAGCTGGGGGGAATTCACGAACTTTAGACCAACAGTGGTGGGTTTTCATTCCTGTCTCTTCTCGGGGTTTGGTTCCCTGCATGACACCTGCAGGTACTCCTCAGCTCTAGGTAGGCACAAGCTCAACTTCTCCATGTTTAGTAAGTTGTGTGGGTGTTGTCTTCAACAACGATGCCTTACCATCAGTTTGTAGAGAGCAACCAATAGCCTTGGCTATAGCTTAGGTTATTTGGGGGTTCCCATAGAACTCTTTTGGCCAACAACTCAATTAGATGTAACCCATGATTTCCTCATCTGAGTATTGTGCAATTATCAATAAGCCAAATTGAAGATATATGAAAACATAAGGAAGTTTAAAAATTTTAGCAGTAAATGAAAGTAAAGTGGGAAATGCAGGAACAAAATTTTGGATCTTATACTTGTCTTATCCTGGTTAAACTACATGACCTAACATCTTGGTTTGAGTTGCAAATAATTATTTCAGAATAGAGGAAGTACATGCCACAGGGGCAGTGAAAAGAGATAGAGAAGGGAATACCTGTTTTTTTTTTCTTTTCACTTATCTAAATCCTACCTAACATGACCTTCCAGAGAAATCTATCTTTCCTCTAACTGTATCCTTGCATGGCTTAATATCATCACAGTACAGAGAATAGCTGGCATTGCATCCCGGGAACTTTTATGAGTGTACTTCAAATAAATTACTGCATATTGATTACCCTAAAACATGTGCTCCATTTCACAGATGAGGATGGGGAGATTTCTAGAGGCCACATATTTTGCCCAAATTTCTTTATTGGAACCAAGAAAGCTGAGATTAGAATTTAGAGTAACCATAATCTACATGCTCGCTCCTCGTGTTTACAGTCCCTTATTTCTTTAGTTCTTGGGGTATCTGGGTGTTTTAACATCGATTCTCTTTATTTTGTAGTTTTTAATCCATCTTTTGATATGTACTTTGTATATTATCCCCCAAATTAGAATCCCTGTGTCTTGAGTATACGACTGAAGGGAAGATTCACAGTGATAATTTAAGAAGTCCCTGTTTCTTTTCAACTGATGACAGTAAGGTGAAGCTGGAAACTTCTGTATAGACGAACTCCATGGATTTTCACAATTTTAGGTCAAGATTTTCTGGTCTGGATGTGGTTGTCATCTTTGGAATGGTAATTCTTGTTTCTGGTATTATCTTCACATTGTTGTGGTTTTTTTTTTTTTTTTTTTTTTGGTTTTTCGAGACAGGGTTTCTCTGTGTAGTTTTGGTGCCTGTCCTGGATCTCGCTCTATAGACCAGGCTGGCCTCGAACTCACAGAAATCCACCTGGCTCTGCCTCCCGAGTGCTGGGAGTAAAGGCATGCGCCACTACCACCCGGCAGATTGTTGGGTGTTTAGCAGCATCCTATGACATCTCCGTGGCAACTGTCCATGGCTTTCTTTTCCTTCCTATGTAGATCTGTGACAAAAGGTTTCTATCTACCGCTATATATCCTGTTGGACACAACACAACTCTCACCTAAGGACCACTGCCTTTGAAATATATTCTTTGTCAATTTTAACAGTCATTTGACACACTTCTTAGGACAGAAAGCATGAAGGATTTCTTTAACTAATATGTTCCCAGACCCTTCAAGACCTTGCTATTCTGTGTTTGAATTTTTTGTTTGCTTGTTTTCTTGTTTTAAGACAGGGTCTCTCTAGGTAGCCCTGGATGGCCTGGAATTCACAGTGTAGACTGGGCTGGCCTCGAACCCACAGATGTCCACCTGCCTCTGGCTCCTGAGTCCTGGGATTATAGATGTACCTTTTTATGTTATTAGGTATTCAATTAAATATAACAATTGGAACTGAAAACAAGCATCTTCTGGATTCAATTACATTGAATTCTTTAATCTGAAATTTACAACAAAATGAAGTCCTAATTTATCCCTTTGTCTCATACAGTTAATAAATTTTCTAATTTCTTTATCATCTGTTTTTGGTCTGTCTTCTTAACATTATAAGACAGGATTGATGTAGAAATAGTAAAAGAAAGTCTAAGTGGCTCAAGGGCATACAAAGGGGGTGTGGTGAAACTTTGCAAAGTGATGGGATTATTTTTGTGTCCTAATTATGGTTACATGACAACTAACATACCTCAAAACTCAGCAGCTTATGAATTGATATGAACTGATTTTATTTCTGCAATTATAATCTAATAGAGCTGTTGAGAATGTCAGTGTTCTCAGTGCCAGCCATATTAGTTAACTGGAGTGGACCCACCAGGTCCATATGCCTTTTTTTGGTGTTACAAGTCAGGTCCAACTGGGTCAGTCAGTAAAGTGGTGAAAGCCTGTACTGTCAGACTTGGTTAGCAGTTTCAACATTGTCTATTTATGAAACTTCATAAAATAACAGATTTTTGGAGCAAATCATTAGATCTGGTTCTCATAGAATTGAATTGACTTTTTTTGAAGGAATTTTATTCTATAAAGTTAATGAGTTATCTGTGACATGTACAGTGACTAAAATAACCTGTAACAGTTTGAATTTTATCCTGAAATACATTAGAGACTCTGTGTTCCATGACATTCCCTACTTACTTTACAATTTATAACTTCATAATGATCAAATTGTATCTCTTTGGGCTCATAATATCCCATATATTCAAATGAGCATTTCTATATGAGAGAAGATAATAACACTGAATACTTTATAAGCAGATTGAAAATGGTAAATAAATGTGTTTATAATTTCATAGATAGACACTTTACCCAATCTCTTGGTTCTGTATATTTCCTTCTATGGGTTCTATTCCACTACCAGAATTCTTAATTTTTGAATCATGAAAATAAGAGAGCATTGAATGAAGAATGTTGGAATGTCAAGATGTGACTTTTTTTTTACTCCTGAAAGTCGTATAATTGACCTTTTTGCATCACAAAACTGATTTTAGAATTTATGAGTCAAATTGAATATACATTAAAAGCAATGATAAATTCTCAACAGTTGGTTTTGAGGGTAAAACAGCTTGATGTAAATGAAGAATCAGAATAGAAACAGAAAATATGGCAGCCACAGCATGGGGATATTGGCTGACATTCTAGTTGCTAATTACATGTGAGCAACTGTATGGAGACTGAATGTGATGTAATGATAAACCTTATATGAGTAAGTAGGGTTAGGAACTATTTTATTTCATTTTATTTTTGCTTCTTGACTAGGTTGTGGCTACTACCATTTACCCATTTCCACATGTAGATAAAAGATGCTTGGACTTATTCACAGATAATTTATTGGCTCTACTGTATTTAGAGTTCCACCTAGATTCACTTTGAAAATAGTCAAAATATGGTATATGACTTACTCTTAGTAGTAAGGTAATTAATTCACATATTGGGTTGTTATCAAATCAGAGGCAAACAAAGCCTTATTTGATAATGGAGAAGGTATGACCATCCTGGTGATGTTTAGGATTAGAACAACACAAAGTATAGATTCCAAAATAGAATAGCTGATCTATTTCGAATTTTAGTCTAAACACAGAACAGATAATTGAAAATATAAGAGTTGGGGGAGGAAATGAAGTGCAGACAGAAGTTTAATACATTTTGTGCTAAGGAAAAGCTAATAGGTAAAACACACTTAACAAAAATTATTGATTCAAGATTAACATAAATTGTCTATTACAAAGGTAATTTGATATTAATGAAAGGAAAGACATCGATAACTGTCATACCAGGGGAGGGAAAAAACACTAATATAAGATTATAATTCATGTATTTACTAAATAAATTAAATGGAGAAAGACACTTGCTGTTTTCCATAAATTATGGGGAATCAACTAGATAACATATGTAAAATAAATTTCAGCACATACCTTGAACAATGGAGAGTAACTTTTACTTAGAGAATGATTTTTTTAAACAGAAAATGAACATATTCCCAAAAGAAAAGATCATTTGGAAGCTATCCAAACTTAATTTTTTTCAATTTTT
>CABHPQ010174662.1:35859-46396 GCA_902168405.1 Peromyscus aztecus
GAAGGAAATATGACTGGAAAGTGGTGAATATCAGATGTCATTAAGAAATGCAAACTAAAGCTGCATATGGATACCACCACACACTTAATAGAATGTTTCAAGTAAATCAAAAGTGACATTAGCAATTTCTGGCAAGGATAAGGAGTGACTGCATTCAGTAGTCTTCTAATTGGAATACAAAATTTTATGCCCTCCTTGAAAAACAATTTGACGAGTCCTTATAAACTTAGACATACATTCCCATGTAACCTAGGAATCGTATTCCTAAGTAATTAACCAAGAACCGTGAAAACCCATGTTTACATAAAACATGTGTGGCACTATTTAGAGTTGCTGTACTGATAATCTCCCAACGTCAAATATCCCTAAACTACTGAATTGAAAGCAAGAAGAATAAACAGACAATGTCATGCTACTTAAAAACAGGAATGAATGGACTAGAGATACATGGAAAACATGAGCTTAATCTTAATGATGCTGATTAAATGAACTGGGACGTTGAAGCATTGCATCTGTTATTCAATGTATTTGAATTCTGGGGAATTGTAACTATGAACCAAAATTCAATCAGCTGTTGCTGGAGTCTGAGTGCTGTAGTCTAACTGACAGTGTAGGTACTTTAATGGTATTATAGGAGTATGCTGAACCTGACTGTAGCAATGGTTACATAATTGTGGGTTTTACTAAATCCAAAAGACTGAAATTAGAGTATTTACATTAAATCATACCTGTGTAATTCTGAGAGATACCTTGAAAAAACCTAAACTGGGACAAAAATACTATAGTGTCAGAACATAATCTCACAAATTTTCTGGAATGTGCATCTGTCATTTATCTTTATAAGAAGGTATGTCTCAGAGTTATGATGAATGTATTTCTCCTTTATTGATTTTTTCCAAGCTAAGTAATATGCATCTATTGATTCTTCTGTCTCTTTCTCAATCAATATGAAGTTCTGTGGTCAATTAAACTGCATGTTTTTGAATCAATTCACAACCATGCAACACTATATGATTATAATAACTTAGATTATGAAATCTTTTTGCCTACCCAAAGTCATGATATCAAATTGGTTTTCACTAAGATTAATTTTTCATATAGGAGGAGTCAATGTTTTAAACTCTGATCTGTAAAATCAACCCAATGTAGGGGAAGGGCTCTATATATGATAAAGATGTGACCTTTGTTCTAACGCTCTGTTATCTTAAGATTTGTGTGGCTATGAGTAGGTTACATCTCTCTCCCAATCTTTAATTCTTTTCTCAGAATGGAGAGAGCAAATTAGTCTATACTTCATGTTGCCTCAGAACACATCACAGCAAATGGAACAGGTCACTGAACAAAATTCTGATCAAAATATCTGGAAGTTCTACAGTTGAATTTTAGTTTTCTCTGTTCTTCTGTATCTTATTGTACTTATGTATATTGTAAATTGATATATAAATACATAACCTGCAACAAAACTCTTCAGTGAGATACATGTATCTTGTGTCCGTGGTTTGATAAACTTTGACAAATTCTTCCACCTGTGTAACTCACAGTAGTGTTATCATGGTATGTATCATCTCCATTCTCTTAGAACATCCCATGTTACTCCTTCCAGCCCACTATTATGTATGTTTTGTGCAGGCTGTCCTAGTTGAAAGGTTATTGTTTGGATTATTGATTGAATGTCTATCACCACACTCTTGGTTTTACTGGGTCTGGAAAGTCATACAGGTGTAGCAATACATTCTATACTCTTTTGCCTCTGCCTTCATATGGCATAATAATTTTGAGAATCATGTTCACAAATATTCCAGAGAATACAGTTGGCTCATTTTGCTCCCATTCTGTAGCATTCTGAGTCTTGTTTATAAATCACAAGTTATATGAATATGATTATAAGAAAATACTAATTTCCCATGGTTATTTTTTCATGTTACTCTCCCAGTAGTAATTGTGAGGCTTGTAGTTGAGTTCAGTCCACATCAGACGTTAGTGCTGTTGGTGCCATAGCAGTGAGTGGCATGAGCTCATTTTGATTGTGTACTTTCCTGAAAAGTGTAACATGTAGCACATATTGTATGTCTATCAACTAGGTTGTTTATGAAGGATTGATTCAATAATCTTGTCCATTTTAACTTGCTTGTCATTTTACTGTTAAATATAGATAAATGTCCTTTATCTAGCATGTGAATTGTAAACATTCCCTCATTCCAGCCTATGTTTGTCAATTTATTTTCTAAATGATAGCTTTTTATGACCCGGTTTCAATTTTTCTGAAATCAATTTTTAATTGTCTCAATATTTGTGTCTTTATTGAGTCATGCATTCATTTAAAACAAAATAAAATGAAATAGTGAATACAAGAAAATGCTTAGGAGCTGTCATGCTTGTTTTTTTTTGTTTTCTTTTGTTTTTGTTGTTGTTTTTATCAACATGACACAAAGAGAGTTTTTTGGAAAGAAGGAAACTCACCTGAGAAAATGCCTTCATCAAATTACCTCTATGTAAGTCTATATAGGGCGTTTACTTGATTAATGATTGAGGTGGAGGGCTTAGCCAACTATGTGTGGAAGGTGGACCCTGGGTAAATAAGAAAGCAAACTGAGCAAGCTAGAGGGAGCAAACTAGTAAGCAATTCTTTCCATAGCTTCTACATTAGTGCTTGCCTCCTGATTCTCACCTTGAGTTCCTGCCCTCGCTTCCTTAAATGACCTGAAAACTGAGAGTTGAAATAAACCCTTCCCTACCAAAGTTGCTTTGGCCACAGAGGTTTATGTTTGTTTGTTGTTTTTGTTTTTAACAGCAGCAGAAAAATCTAACTAGGACACCATAAAATTTATTCTAACTAGAATCTTTCATAAAACATGTAAAAAAGTAGGACAGATGCTTAGTTCAGGTCTACAGTGAGATGACAAATTGAGTCTGTGTACTAGCATTGCAGTGTGAACATCACTACACACCATGACGTACTGCTTAAACATCAAAACTAAAACATTAAGGGGCAACTCAAAATACAGAGAAGAGCTAGGGGAACATTAAGTAGAATAGCAGAGAACTATTTCATTCGATTCAAATAAAAAGGAGTTACTTATAATGAAAACAATAGTAGAAAAAGAGGAAAAAATAACTTGAAAATAGCTATGGGATCGAAACTGAAAAATATCTTAATACTGTTTTGATTTCTTTTTAGCTTTTTAAAATTTTTATCAGTTCTTTGAGAGTTTTATACAATATAATTTGATCATATTCACTTACCACCCCAAATCCTCCAAGATCCATACCTCTTCTCTACTCTCCCAACTTTCCCAACTTTTTTTTTTTTAAAGAAACTGCCAAGTCCACATTGTGCTGCCCTTACATTCTTGGATATGTGGCCATTCACTGACTCACATTTCCTGGTACCTAAGAATGTTGAAGTTTTTAAAAATATTTCTTAGCCTCTTTTGTTTCTTCTTTTGAGAACTTTCTCTTTGGTTCCATAGTGATTGGTATGTAAAATGAATGAAAAATTTCTTAATACAAAAAAAATTGAACACCAAGAAAACAAACAATTAAATACTGTTTTTATTTTTTAAGATTTATTTTACCAATTACCTAATATTAAAATATTTTAATATTTAAATTTAAATATTGATATCATTTAATATTTCTATTTAAAACTCAATAGAAATTTCTTACACTCATATTCCAAGAACACAATAATTTATTCACTCAAGATTTATTTTTTTTACTAGCTATTGTGAATAAGGTTTGCTTTGGAAGAAGAGTGATGCTCAACTAATATTATTTATTCCTTTTTTATATTTGAAACAGTGTCGTTTGAAGGGTTGCACTAAAAGGAAAAAAAGAGAAGAGAAAGAAAAAATGTAGTAGGATAGGGTATCATGAACACATGATAGACTCTTTTGATTTTGGTTTATTGTAAAAACTCTCAACGTTCCTGAAGTAGTATAGCTTTTGAAAAACCCATTTTATTTTTTGAAGTTATAATACTAGAATAACAACATTTTCCTCTTCCCTTCCCTCCCTCTCAAACCTCCCACACTTCTGTTCTTACTCTCTTGCATATTTATGACCCCCCCTTTTTTCATTAATGTATTAACTGGATAATCCAAGCTAAACAGTGGCTCATTGTGATTATTATTGTCATTATTATTCTAAATCCACACAAAGGAAACACTTTATTTTGAGAGCTCACTGGCCCTACTTAATCTCAATGTTATGCTCTTTTATGTTAATAGTAGGTACTTAATAAACATTTGGGGAAGCCAAACAATTAAAGGGCCATAAAAATGGAAGGGATTTAGGGACGAAAGGAACATGGGAAATTACATGCTTCTTGTTTTTATAACTGCTACTTGGCTTTCCAGCACTCCCATAGTTAATAAAAATTTATTTCAGAGCAAGTTGATTAAATCACTTCTGAAGGGATATTTTATTACTTTAAAGGAATATGTAATTGGGTCTAGAAACTTCTATATCTTTCTGAGTAATATCCATTTTAGTCTGTTAATAAGTTTCATTTAAGAGATAGGTTCTGTGATACATCATCATTAGTTATGTAGTAGCTATGCCCATAAGATATTTATGGGAAACACACTTAAACATCCATTGCACATTCTTTTCCGCTTAAAATTACTATGGGGAAGCTACTAGGCGATAATCAATCATATTGGTACTGAGCAAGCTGAGTAACATAGACAAACTTAAACAGTGGCACTGGGCTTTGTAGGGGTGCTTTATTGAAGACTAACAAAAACACAGAGAGAGACTACCCTCATATCTGTCCCCAGTTAGACATTGGGAGGGATTATAAGGAATTTGCGGAGTTATTGTGCCTGATGTACATTGTTCCTGATTAGATGCTCGTGTGCCTTTCAGTCTCTTACTATCTTTTCCTGTGTTGTAATTCCATGCTCAGAACTTCTTGCTTTTGATTTTAATAGCCTATGTATATTTGAGTCTTATGAGGTTCTGTCTGTTGGTCGAAGATGCTAATTGATGAATACTAAGCATTTCACCATATAAGACCCTCTCCAAATACTCTTGCACAAAGTTTAGTGGTATTGTAAGTCTTAGAAGTAAAGGAAGATCATTCTGACTTTAGTGTTTCAGTGTGTACTGTAGGGGTGGGGTGGGGTGGGATGGCAATATAGGGCTCAGGAGTAAAAAGTAAAAAAGGATTCAGTAATATAAATGGGATTGCATCAACTGCCTGTTTGCCTGCATTCTCAATGCAAGGATTTTGTCCTCCCATGAAGTCTAAGGTACTAAAATGTTACCCATTTCATGATTTCACTTCTGGTAATGATCTTCAGTTCTCTGGGAGCTGCACACGATTCCTGTTTACAAATGCTGGCAATTTTTAGCAAATGCCTGGTTGAAGTTTCTGACCTATAGAACATGGGATGTCACTCCACTTTTACTGTTTAAACAAGGGCTAAATGATTATTGCAAAAACACATCATTTTAGAAGACAGTAGGCAAAAAGTGTCCCTTTTCAGTTGGACATAGCAGAGTTTCTGTGTCTGTCCCCTCCCTGAACTAGTCTCCTTGGGGAACATTTGCAGAGCCAGGCATTGGCTGAGGATCAGGGCCATCTAACAGAAGGGCTCTGCTCTGGGGAAGATAAGCTAGGGAAGCATTTGATAACTGTACCGGTTGCTGTGACAGTTTGGAATTGGGGTAGGACTGAGTGCGAGGCATCCAACTCTCTCCCCTGTACTTTAGCTGAGGGCTGAAGTAGCTAGGTACTGGCAAAGAAACAGAAAATTAAACTCTGTACAGTGAACAGTGTTTAGAAGTCAAAGTCTTGGAAGATAGAAGGGCGTTCAATATTCTCTCATGGGTTTCACCCTTAAAATATTGAAACCAGGGAAAAATGAGATGAATGAAAGTTGCTACCCATCCTTGACCATGTTAATTTCTTATGGTGTTAAAGTGAACTGTCTATTACTCTAGGTGGCCGTAATATAAATGTTTAGATTGTCTTCAGCAAGAGAATACAAATTAAACTCAGCTATGGGTCATTTTAGAAAGAATATCTGGGAAATAAAAGAACTTTGGAATTTAAAGAAGCAAAAATATGTGTCACAGCAAAAAAAAAAAAAAATGTAACCCCAAGAGTGCAGCCAATAGAATCACTTGGAGCACACTTCATATTGTCAAATTAGCATAAAATGATTGTTATATTACTCCTACAAACATGCTAAAGAACATGGAGAAAAGGATAAATACATTCCATAAAAAGAAAACAGTTGTGGACATGAGATCAATTAATTTCAAGAAGAAGTCTGGCACTGTTGGTAGGCTCTTCAAGAGAATCACAGAAGCCAGGAGGTAGTAACCTCTGGCTATAATGCAGTGAAGGAAAGGTTTTTCTGACCAGTGTTACTCAACTTTGCCTGTGGAGACATGAATGGATGACTCTTCATCCTAGAGAGGGCACTAACAACAAACCAAAAAATGATCTCAACCATGCCTTGTTTGATGAGTGAATGAATTTGTTGGTGAGGGCTGACTTACAGGACCGTGGATGAGAGGTGACTTCTAGGCATGCCATAGACAGATACATCAGCCTATCATGGATGATGACTCATGAAAATGGCATCACCGGAGTTCCCTACAAGTTGGAGAGAGTTCCTCCTTGGAATCTTCTCCCAGACATTTATTGATTGTTCATGTAACTGTCAGGAAAGCCCTGGAGAGCAGTGTAAGTTTTTCTAACTTTCTGAGTCTTATGAGGCTGACTCTTTCCTTCAGGAAGGGCTTTTTTTTTTATTTGAAGAAAATAATTAAGATTGGGATTCTATTACCAGCAAAACTATATCTAAATAAAGCAAATGCAATATAGATGTTTCACAAAAGAGAAATCTAGAGCTTTGGTCATCACTGGAGATACTTAATATTTTGGTTCGTGATGAATGACACAAGGTGGAAGCAAGTAAACTTAGGAAGATACAAAGAGTACCAGAAATTAAAAATTATGTAGTTTTGGCCTAGTGTGTGCCTATATGTGGTCGAGGGCATTTTGAAGGATATCCGGTGGAAACTGAAAGAGGAAGTTAGGGTTTGATCAAGTTATTCTCTAAGCATGTGTGAAATAGTCAGAGAACAAGTAAAAAAATATTTTTAAAAGTTAAAAAAATAGTATTAATGGTTAATATAGGAACAATAGTTATTTGTCTTCAATTTTATTTAAAATTTACATAACAATGATAATATGCCATGTTTTTGTACCTGTGTGAGTTTTTAAGTTCAGGTTCTTGTAACCATGACTACAAATATTTACAGAGAAATGTTTCTGCTCTATGTTTTATGCAGTTGAGAGTTCATTGGTTTTCAGAATTCAGTCTTTTCTTGGTATGTGAATTACAAATGTTTTTTTTTTCTAGTCAGTAGCTTCTTATCACACAAATGCAATTATTTTAATAAAGTTATGTGTAAGGCCTTTATGGTAAGGAGTATGAACTAAAGGTTATGGTTAATTTTATGTGTCAATTTTACTAAAATGTGGGATGCCTAGAAATTTAATTAAGAATTATTCTGGGCTACATCTGTGAAGGTGTTTCTGAATGAGATAAGCAATTGCATCAGTAGACTGAATAAAGTGGCTTCTCTGCCTCCATAAGTGGGCACCATTCAGTCTGTTGAATGGTGCCCACTCAACAAAAACAGAGCACAAAGGGAGGGAGACTTACTCACTATTTGACTGTTTGAGCTGGCACGTTGTTCTCTTGGCCTGGGGACTGGGATTTACACAATTGACAGCCCTGGATCTCAGACCTTAGGGCTTGGAATGGAACTGTACCACCTGCTGTCCTGGGCTTCCAACTTGAATATGGAAGATCATAGCTCTAGTCCATGAATAATCATGCAAGATGATTACACACACACACACACACACACACACACACACACACACACATACACACATACACGCACACACATACACACACACACCCCAAACAAATACAAACATAACTTCGTCCTGTTGGTCTTATTTCTTTGGACAACCTGGGTTAATGAACCATGCTACTGAAATTAAAAACACCTGAATAGGGACTGAAGGACTAAGTATTTATAAGATTTTAATTGTCTCAATGCATATTATTAGATTCTAAAGAATACTAATCAAATCTCAGCATCACTTTCTATTTTAGGAATTGATACACTGGCTTAATCCTCTAAAACTTGCAAATGAAAAGAAAAATTGCAGCCAATACAAGGTATGTGAAACTGAAAGCATACATAAAAGTAATATTATATGGGCTGAGCAAGTTATAGTTAAGAATATATGTATAGACAAACAATGTAGGCGTGCAATAATAATTAGTGGGCAAAAAGTCCATGAATTTGAAAGATAGTGGGGGGAGATACATGGGAGAGTCTGGAGGGAGGAAAACAAAGGGAGAAATGTAACTATCATCTCAAAAATAATATTATAAAAACGTAAATCAATTATAAAAATATTAAATAAAATAACTACATACCTCCCCAAAAGAAACTAAACAAACAGATCTCAAAAGATGAAATATGAATGATTAAGAACAATTTAAAAGAAAATATTCAACATCTTTAGTCTTCAGGGAAATGTAAATTAAAACTACTTTGAGACTTTTATCTTACCCCAGTCAGAATGGCTAACACACACACATACACACACACACACACACACACACACACACACACACACACACACAAATGATAACAAATGCTGGTTTGGGTGTGGGAAAAGGGAAAAATGATTCACTGCTGATGAGGATGTAAAAATATTAAAGCCACTTTGGAAATCAATGTAGAAGTTCTTTGAAAAATGAAAAATAGATCTACTACATGATCTAGCCATACCACTCTCAGACATGTACGTGAGACCTCACGTCTCATATCACAGATACCTCCTCATCCATGTTCATTACTGCTTTTTTCACAATAGCCAGAAAATGGAAACAGCCTAGATGCACATCAGCTGATGAATGGATAATGAAATATTATGTATTTAATAAATGGCATATTACACAGCTATTATGAAAGTGAAATCATAAAATTCATCCATAAGTAGATGGTGTTGGAGGCAATCATTTTAGTTAGGTAACCTAAACCCAGAAGGACAAAGGTTATATATTTTCTCTCTTTTATCAGTGTTAACTTTGAACTTTCAGATATATGTTTTGTTTGGAGACCAGGAAATTAGAAAGTGACATTGAAAGTGGTATTTAAAGGAAGGGAGATAGAGTGCACTTGTATAAAAGCTTAAAGGACAATAATAGAACAGGAAGAGTTAAATTGGAGTGTGGGATGGGAGGGTGGGGTAAAGAAAGGAATAGGAGGAGGGACAAATAACACTAAAGACATTTTGAAACACACACACACACACACACATACACACATACACACATACACACACATATACACACACATACACACACACACACACACACACACACACACACAAATCCCAGTGCCAGGAAAATTGATGGCCAATGAGGCCCAATAGGTCCCCCAAACACTATAACCTGTTGCCAATACCATTGGTTCTCTAGAATTTGATGGTTAGCCTCTATTGTGGAAGATACCATGCACATGCATCATAGAATATGTAGAAATCAATTTGGTACTCATCTGGAAACTTCTTTTCTACTAAGTAGCTTTCATAGTACTAAAAGATGCTCTGCAAACTACTGGGGAAGAAAAGCAGTCATCATCTATTGGTGTAATTACTAAGGCCACTCCACGTAGTTAAAAGAAGATTTATTTAGTGGGTAACTTACAAATAAAGGGGTAAGTAGGTGGCGGGTTCTGGAAAAGACGCAGCGCAGTCCGGCGGTGTTCTCTGGAGAACTCTTCTCGGTCTACCTCTCGCGTACAGGTCCAGGAAACAAGAGAGCACCGCACGTCCCGATCTCAGGTCTTCAGGCCCTCCCTTGGCCCCGCCTTGTAGGCGTGATAGGTACGGAAGCCTTATTGGGGATTGGAACTTCCAGACCAAAGCTGGAATGGCTACCCACTACATCTCCCCCTTTTTGTCTAAATAAGAAGGTTCTAACTTAATACAAGATTATATACAAAGGAATGGTTATCAAACATTGTCCAGGAGGAACGAAGGATAATGACCTATATAAGATGGAACTACAATCAATGCAAACAATATCAAACAAGGAACACATACTAAAATCCAGAGAAGTATAGAACATAGGTAAATGGCATGTTACAAAGATCATTCCAAAAGGTGTCCTATCCTAAAGAACCTGAATCTAATACTTAATATGTTCTATCTAAGATATTATATATACTAAGTTGTAACTATAACTGGTAGTCTTCAATCCCATCAATTCCTGAGAAGGAATATAATGGTACCTGAGAAATAGTAGATGGATGCAAGCAACTTTCAGGAATCTTGCAAGAGTAGACCGAGACAGCTGACAGCCTGGACAGTCACCTAATGTTTCTCAGCATTGTTGGTGCATTCAAATTGGCTACAGGCCTAGAGTATCTTTCTTTGTGTAGCCCTGGCTGTCCTGGATCTCGCTCTGTAGACCAGGCTGGCCTC
>CABHPQ010174663.1:0-41709 GCA_902168405.1 Peromyscus aztecus
AAAAAAATTGATTGCTTATTTGTAAAAGGTATGATGCTACCAGCCTTAGTTTTTTCATTGTTTCATGCTTTTAATGTTGGAATTCTGTGCTTTTCAAATACAATTTTGAACAGAGTGGCGCCAGTGTAAGGACTGAAGAAGAATGAGTCTGTTGGGTGTGCATAAAATGGCTTAGAGGAAGTGAATTGGGCAAAGGGAAGATCACTTAGGGAGGTTGTGAGTTGTTCAGGGCAGAAATAATGAGACTGTGGTTGGCACCAACTGTGAAGTATATATATATATATATTTATATACCAACGATGGGCAGAAACAGTGATCTTGTGTTGGGACCCATGGTTGATGGTTGAGTTATCAGTGACCAAGCAGGAAGTGATACACATAAAATCTAGTCTTCTCAGGGATCCAGAACAGTACATATCTAAGTACTGGGACTGTGAAATCAAACTAGTGTGCACTGGTTAGCCACTTGAGGTTTCAGCTTAGCTAGAATGTGGCAGCAGTAATATTTCTTCAGGAATTGAAGAGAACTATGCTGTAAAATATTCATTGCAGTGCGTGGCAACTTTTCACTGTTTGTTTTGTGAGGAGATTGTCAGTATTAGTCACCACATGATGAAAGATATATAATGCTTATTTATCAAGTTTATTTCCTAAGCGCACTGATTTGTAATAAAGTAAAATGTAGTGGGCTTTCTGCCTTCTAATTTAGAGTTACACTTCCAATACGCCATTTCATTTTGTGACATGTCTCACTATGCAGCCTGGGCTGGTCTGGAATTAGCATTTCTCCTAACTCTTTTCTCCCAAGTACAAATATAATAACATACTTAATGCTGTTGCTGTTCTAGTAGTGGACTAATTGAAATCTTTCAGAAATTCTTTGGTATGAAGCTGAATTACTTGGGAAGGTAATACATGTAGATTACTGTCTATAGTTAAAGGCTGTAGACTCTGAGGCAGAAAGGGTTCCTTCTTAGACCATTAGGCCTAATAAGTAGACTCCAGCAAATGAAGTGAAGGCACAGTGTACAGAAGCCTTGATTGCCTTTCCTATCATGGCTATCACCATCCACATGGAGTCAGCAGAGCTTCAAGGGGCTCCATTCTAAGAGTAAATCCATAA
This sequence comes from Peromyscus aztecus, assembly GCA_902168405.1. Taxonomy (NCBI): domain Eukaryota; kingdom Metazoa; phylum Chordata; class Mammalia; order Rodentia; family Cricetidae; genus Peromyscus; species Peromyscus aztecus. The sequence continues at coordinate 1,124 of CABHPQ010174663.1, forward strand.
TCTGGTTCTGGGGTCACATTAATATCATTACTGAAACAAAACTGTTTTAGCCACAGTGTTCTGTGGAAGTCCTTTAAAATGATGGTTTTGGTTTCATCTTCAGTAAAGGAGGTATGATATTATGGAATCATTGGTAAACCTTTGTTTAGTAAATTGAATTTAGTAATTTACAGCATCAGGCAAGCCAAACTCCTCCCTGAGTTCAAGGGGGCACAGAGGCAAATCATATATGTTGAAGTTAAAAAGGAGCTTTGGGGTGCTGTGGTCCATCTTACAATGCAAGAAAGTAGGGCTCAGTTTTCACACAGTTTGTAGCAAGGTCCTTTTTCTGTGGTCTGAGAACACGAAGAGCAAAGCCAAGAATTGGCAAAATGTGAAGAAAGACTCAGCTCACAGAAAATGCTGTTATTGTGCATAATTAGATGAGGTCATTAAAAGATGTTATCCTAGAGTGACTGAGATGAAATGATTGTGTGATGTTGAGTTGTCCTCCAAAACGGCAACCTGAGAGTTTTTAATCTCCAGGGTCATATTTCTCTCTGTGTGAGCGTGCGTGCGCGCGCACGCGCGCGCGCACACACACACACACACACACACACACAATTGAAAACAGGTGATGCTTCCATTTGATTATTAATTTCATGGCAGCAAAGAGATGCCTGTGGTGATATATTGTATACCGTAATAAACTTGCCTGAGGATCAGAGGACAGAGCCAGCCACTAAATTAGACATAGAGGTCAGGCAGTGGTGGCACACACCTTTAATCCCAGCACTCATGCCTTTAATCTCATGCCTTTAATCTCATGCCTTTGCTTGGGAAGCACACATGACTTTAATCCCAGGAAGTAATAAGGCAGGGTAGAGAAAGGTATATAAGGTCTGAGGAAACAGGAACTCACTCTCTTTAGGCTGAGGATTTCATAGAGGTAAGAACTAGTGTCTGGCTGTTCTGCTTCTCTGATCTTTCAGCTTTCGCCCTGATATCTGGCTCTGGGTTTTTTCTTAAAAGACCATCTAAGATTTGAACAACAATGCCTATATAGCAAAGAGCTTTCAGCAAGCTTTTCTTTGTTGAATATATGTTGTCATTTCTTCATTGACAGGGAGAAGCAAGACACACAGAGAGAGACCATTGGCAAGATAAATCTCAAATTATCTTTCTTGAAGGCAAGAAAAAGAATGTCCTCTATCCTAAAAGGATCCATTGATCCTTTTAAGAAAGGATCCAAAGAAGAAAGCACATGATAGAAAAGAAAGCTAAGATTTTGCTTCATCCAAATAAATAAATGAATGAATGAATGAATGAATGAATAAAGAAAGAAAGAAAGAAAGGAATGTGAGACTGACATTTTCATTTTGAAACACTGTCAAGAGAGCAGTGGAAAGTTAACCTTTGCCTTTTCAGGTGTTCTCAGTGTAAACTGAAGGCAAAGGCGAATATCTTCACCACATACCTTATTTTGACATTAAGCATTGTTACTTGAACTAGTTTCTACAAGATGAATTGCATTTAGTTGATGAATTAACTGTGATTTAAATATAACACCTCAGTCAGTTTTTTTGATACCTGAATGAATCTTTTAGTTGGAACAGCATTTTACCTTATAGGATCCAGGAATCCTGGAGTCCAGGAGTAGTTCCTGTATACACTGACCACAAGGCCAAGGTAAATCCTTTTAACTCTCTTACGGTCCTCATATATGAACGTGGTGATGACTTTACTCGTTTCACCCCCAACAGAACTGAAGAGCAGTGAACATTGCTTAGTAAATGCACCAAGAACTGTGGCAGTCCATTAATGAAACTTTCACATGAGCTCATTTGGAGATGTTGAGGAAAGGTTCACATGGGAAAGAACCGTTCTGAAAAATTTCTGGACCCCAAAGCAGATATTCATGATTGTTGCCCAAAGAGTACAGGCAGCATCAGGGGAATTTCAAATGTTTACTTACAACCCAGAGATACAAAATGAGGCCTTTTGGAGAGTGTATTAATCCTTAAGAAGTATATAGATAAATTTTCAGTGAGTTAACATAGTTATGGTATTTTCTTCTGGTATTTTTCTTCTTTCCCTGTGAAACTCTTTCTCTCAGGCATTTAAAATTATGCTCTGTCATACATGCACCAGAGGACTTAAGGGGAAAAATAAAACAAAAGTAACTCTCTCTAAAATACAATGATAAAATCTTAGTAGAAACTTAGGGAGGACATATTTTGATTGATGGTTTTGTATGGCCTTCAGTATCTCTATAAATGGCCACTATTTTGTGGTTGTAATGAATCTATATTCTAACCTCCAGATTCCTAGCTAATGATATTATATTCAATCAATTACTCTAATTGATATCTATAAATTGTACAATCAAGTATTTTTTAATTGCTATTAAAGATACTTTGTGATATACAGTCTTATTAGAAAAATCTCCATTTAGAAAATAGAAACAACAAGCCTTGGTACAATTGAGCAATAAACTACAGAGAGCAAACCATAAGCACTTGAGGATAATGGGGGCTGGAAACATCTGATGGGAATCATATTGTGATTTGAAAAAAATGAATAGACATTGAATACATAATGTGATAAAGGGCAGGGTGTTCAGGTGATGTAAAATATCCAGGAGTTACAGTGGCCATTTATGACAATCTTTCTAAAAGTAATAATGAAGTCTTTATACACTCAATGGAATGGTAGAAACCAGAGAAAATATGAGCTGCCAGCTCTCCAATGTTCCTTTTTCCCTCATGGAGTAGTACTGATAAGGATCAAACAAATGTAGTGAAAATGCCATGGAACATCTCACTCTCTCAGAGTTCCAAACAGAAGGCTTCTATAATGGACTTCAGAAGAAAGAATGAGAGCTGGGTGGGGTTGGAATAGAAAGGTTCTGAGTCAGAACAGAGAAAAGATCTTCAGTGTAAGCTAATAATGAGGACTCTGAATGGGAAAACTAGGCAAGGAATAGATATTTCTATGAGTATTACTGGGTAGAAGGTTAAATGTGGATAAAGCCAGTTGGATGTTGAGTCCTTGACTACAGTTGCTTCTGGAAAACTGCAAGGCATTGTGGCATGCTGGATCTGGTGTAGAAAAACATTTCATGACTATTTGAGGGAGACGTAAACAGGTATCTTTTTTTATTCAAGAGGAGGCACCAACAAGAGACCAAAGAAATTATTCTACCCAAGTCTGCCTTGGTGGACCACGGAGTTTGCTGAGGTTACTTATAGGAGTATGGATGGGTTTTTCTTAGAGGAGCATTGGTATCACCAAAAAGCCCACCCTAAGATGGGTGATGACTCAAAACCTATATCCCTGGAACTCCATGCACAACTTGTAGGCAGCTGTCAGCAGCAACTGTAACTTAGAGAGGGGCCTCAGGAACCTTGTGTATACCAGAAACTTCCTGAGCAGTCTGTATCATGTACTTCTGAGCCTTACATGTTGATTTACATCCTAAATTTAATGGGCTTCTTCTGGGAAACAATGTATCAATTCATAGCAACTTCTTACACACTGGAAGAACATCCTTGACTTATTAGGATTGCCAAGTAAAGCATTGCAATTGCCTTTACCAAGATCTCAAAAATCACACTTGAGATTTTTTACCCTGCACCCAGAATGCTCAATATGAGTAGAATAGTTTCTAGTGGTTTCTCTAGTCAGAGAGGAAATAAGTTAAAGCGACTGGGCAAGGTCGTTGAAGTCTTTGTTACAGATACAGCAGGGTTTTTGATAAATAAGGAAAGGAAGACTCTCAATTCCATGGTTGATGTGTCCCTTAGTGGATAACTTAGCCACAAATCTTCTAGCTCTCTAGTGGACACAGATGTTTTTGTCAACAAAATGAGATACTTGCCTATGGATTTGAATTAGATAAACATATATTGAGAAATGCCTGCTCAGAGTCAGGATTGGCATGCTTGCCATTGGGTTCAGGACTTTGCTATGGAAATAACTCTGGAAGGAGGGCATAGCACTTAAATGTTAATGCAGCGAGAATGCTCTCATGGTTTGAACAATGAATCTCAAACATGCTAATGTCCTAATCTCTAAAATCCCAGAACACAGATATGATGGAGGTTCTTGAATTGGGAGTTACGCTGTTTAGATCATGGTCAGCTATAAATATAGTTAGAAGGGTCCTCACTAGCAGTAGGCAGAGGAGAATTTCAAGTGAGGAAAAGACATCAAGATGATAGCAGCAAATGCTGTCATAATGAAGTATCTGTCAAACAGTTGAGTGGTTGCCTGGAACTAATACAAGAACCTCTGCTGTTGTTGGGTCCAGGGTCACGCAATAATGGGGGACAGACCACCAAAGTCTATTAAACCAGAAGCAAATTTTATTCCAGAAAAAAAAGATCAAAGAAAAGAAAATCACCATGGGGCACACAAAGCTTGTCAGCTAGCTGAGACCACAGCCAGACTCTGAAGCTATGGCAAAGGGTGTGGGTTTCAAGTCCCCTTTTTATAGTAAGGGGGGAAAGCTTTAGGCATGGACAAAAGAATTTTTACAATTCTGAAGTTCAACTTTTAGAGACAAATTTTACAACTTTCCATTAACAAGGTTTTAGAGGGTTCCAGTTAATTGATGTTTGTACATCCCTGCGGTCTTTCCTGACACACAGCTAGTTGATGTTTGCCCAAAACCTGCAACTCTTCCTGGCATAGCTTGATTCCCATAGCAGGAGGAATATGAAATAATGCAGAGCAAGTTGTCATGTGAAACTCATTAAGGGTTAACTTTGATCTATGGCAGTTGTAAGTGGTAGGGGTTTATCAAGAATAGCTGTAGTCAGAAAGTTTCTCTGGTCCTGCCAAGCCCCCACAATCCCACAACCCACTTATAAAATAATCACTCAGAAGCTTATATTAATTATAACTTCTTGGCCATTAGCTTAGGCTTATTACTGACTAGTTCTTACACTTAAATTAACCCGTAATTCTTATTTATGTTTAGTCACATAGCTTGGTACCTTTTCTCAGTTCTGCCTTGTCATCTTGCTTCCTCTGTGTCTGGCTGGTGACTCCTGACTCAGCCTTCCTTTTCCTAGAATTCTCCTCATCTGCTCACCTCATCTATACTTATTGCCTGGCTACTGGCCAATCAGCATTTTATGTATCAACCAATCAGAGCAACACATATTCACAGCATACAGAATGACATCCCACAGCAAATAGCTAACCCCAGGGCTAAAGAGGGCAATCTTTAGTAAAAACAAAAAACCAAAAAACCAAAAAAACTAACATTTGGGTTGCTGACAGAGCTGCCCATTATAAAACATTGAAGGGCCCAGTTAAAGGTTAATCCCTATTTGCTGGTAAAGCTGATGACTGTCAGCTTTTATTTTTTAGGTTTACAATTTATATTTCTTTATTTTTGGACCCTTCACTGTAAGTTGGGTATCTACATGTGCAGATCACTTAATTTTTGATAGATTTATCTTTTAGCTTTTCTCTGCCTCAATCAAAGGGACTGATACAAAGGGACTACCCTCCTATATATATCTGACGTAAAAAATGTTTTTGTTGGAAAAGCTAATAAGTTGATTAGTAATCCACTCTGAAATGGAGTAAGTAGAAGTTCATCAGTTTGCAAATAAACAGGAAATATAGCAACACAGTAACCATTGGATTTTTACTTTTAAAGTAACATTATAATACTCCTCCATTGATATCATCTAAGGGATTTAGTATATCATGTAATCCTATGAATTTTTAGGTAAATTAATGGTCTTCAAATTCTATTTTTTTATTTCATAACCTCTGTGTTTTTGATGTGGCACATAAAATAATGCATTTCACAAAGTAACATTAGGAAACCATCTTAGGCCTTGAGGTCTATATGTACAGAAAGCATGTGGTCCAATGTTTGTTTGTATAAAGTAGAGGCAAATAGCTCCCCCTTTGATATATAATATTTCACAGTGAGTGGAATGATGGAAGCAGAAGAATGGGAAACACTGGAACCTCTCCTGTGCTTTGGCAAGTGATTGCAAATGCTAGGACCCAAGAAGATGTCAGAAGGACTTGCAGTCATGTCCTACAGATACAAGCTTGGCTGTCTTCATCGCCCTTTCATTCTCTTGGTTGCCTTCAAAATGGCTGGGTTGTCACCCAGTCCAGCACTCCACTGGAGGTGTTTGCAGAGAAGAGGGAAAATGTGATTTTTATAAATTCTTTTTGATAGTTGTCAGCAGGAGGTTCATGTGAGATATGTAAGAGTCACATACCTAAAATGACTTTGGAATGTTATGAAGTTGATTCACTCAGAGAAACCGTAGTCATTGAGAGCTAAAAGGTTAGGTTCTTTTTCATTGACAACTCACATTTTTTCCTCTATGAGTGGAAACTCATGATTTCTGTGTGTTTTCTATAAATGGACAGGAGAGGAGGAAAGAACACAAATGCTTCTGACAGCTCTGAGTAGTTAGTGGTGTGGTTAATTCTTTTCCGTAGGCCCTTGAATGGAAGTGCTTGTAGATGCTTTCAGTTTCTTTTGGAGTAGTTTCCTTTCATGTGATTGGCACAAGGTGGTCTTGTCACAGGAATCTGACTGTTTCGGTTTGTGTGTCTCTGAGGAGTCACTCTTTACTATGACTTTTTTCCTTAGAATTTCCTGAAGGTCAGCTATGATGACATTCCTCTTCATGATCCTTAATTTTCCACACTCTCAGTGTGGTAGTGGCAGTGGAATTAGGTATTTGCATGACTGAATTGGAAACACTTTTTTTGGGCACATTATCCAACATTTGTTTCTGGAGAACTGAGTAGGGCCAGTGGAGTGGCCATTACAGGTTACATATTGACTTGATGCAAGGCATGGTCTTCTAATGGTTGGAACTGCTCAGCCATGTAGTGGAAGGAATGATGTTAAACATATCAAATCCAAATTTGGGTGGCCATTTACTAAGGATGCCGTGGACAGCATTAGTGAGAATGGTAAGGAATAAGCCAAAAAATGCTTATATCTAACTGAGATTATTATCCTTTGACTTAGCATATTATTTTAATTGGCTTTAATATTCTGAACAGCAAAGTTCAGCTGTTCCTAACACCTATAATACCCCCACCCTCTATCCGTTTATTCAAGCCATCCTCATTCTTTGCTCTGTGTGTGTGTGTGTGTGTGTGTGTGTGTGTATGTGTGTGTGTGTGTGAGTGTGTGTGTGTGTGTGTGTGTGTGTCCTTCTTCAGGTGCTGTCCACTTTGTTTCATGAAGTGGGCTCTGTCACTAAGACCTGGGGCTTGCCAGTTTGAGTAGCCTATGCCCAGCTCCGAAGTGCTTGGTTAATGACTGTGTGCACTCATGTCTGGCTTTTTCATGCAGGTTCTAGGAACCCATCTTGGTTCCTCCTGCTTCCAAGGCAAGTACATCACCAAGAGGATCCCACAGCCCATGATGCCTCTTCTTTACGGGGGCAAGCTTCTTTTCCTTAGCCTATCCTGACTCAGTGATCTCACTTTCCCTAATTTTAACTTCCAATGACTGTATCCAATGATTGGACCTCTCACATCAGCATTGAACTACCCATTTTCTTGTTTTGCTGTCTAACTTCTCCTCAGCTGCATCTCCTGTATGAAATTGGCATCTGTTGATAGAAGTGAACAATACAAGGGCAGCTACATACTTCTTTTCCTTATCCCTGTGTCTGTAGTTAAAATTAGTTGTCCTTGTTTAGTAATGAAGGATTTGAGACTTTCCTTTGAAGTTTCCCTTTTCTCCTTGTAGTAACCTATGAAATACATCACCTTGACAATTTAAAATTGTGCTCATGGGGTGACTGTTTCAGTTACAAAATGTAATGTCTGGCTCTCTTTCTAGAGTCAGGCTATGGAAACATTTAGATGTTTCTTTTAGCTTTAGAAGCCCACATATCTGTGTCTCTGATCTTTTGTAAATGCCATGACAAAATAGAATGATGAGGGCTGGAGCGATGGCTCAGAGGTTAAGAGCACTGACTGCTCTTCCAGAGGTCCTGAGTTCAATTCTCAGCAACTACATGATGGCTCACAACCATCTATAATTAGATCTGGTGCCCTCTTATGGCATGCAGGCATACATACAGACAGAGCACTGTATACATAATAAAAATTAAAAACAAAACAAAAACTTTAGCCCGGCAGTGGTGGCGCACGCCTTTAATCCCAGCACTCGGGAGGCAGAGGCAGGCGGATCTCTGTGAGTTCGAGGCCAGCCTGGACTACCAAGTGAGTTCCAGGAAAGGCGCAAAGCTACACAGAGAAACCCTGTCTCAAAAAACCAAAAAAAAAAAAAAAGAATAATGAGCAAACAATTTCACAAAGCACAGAACACAAAGGTTCAGGGTGACAAAAGTTTAAAATTCTGGTGGGAATGGATTTCTTGACACTGTAAGAACAGAAGTGTACCCTTTGATTATCAATTACGTTACTTACCACAGTTACAAAAACGAACAAATGTCACCTCTTTCTTGTGATGCTGTCTTGATGTGTTCATCTTTCTCAGAATGTCTTTCCATTATATCAATTGAAGATGAATTATACATGTTCATACACACACACACACACACACACACACACACACACACACACACACGGTCACTCATCATTCCCAGGGGAGCTGTAAATATGTACAATTTACTATAAGACCACCCAAATCCTTTATGCAGTGTAAGAAAAAATAAGCATCTTGAATTCACTTAGCAAGCACATCATATAACTTATATCCTAATTTTTTTCCTTTTCTTTTATTGACATTGTTTTAAAGTAAATCTGGTAATAGCTGCTTTACTCAGCTCACTGTTGTGTGTGGAATAAGGGAAAAACATAGATGGACAGACCTGAAGACATCCCATCCTACCATCTGCCCTATCCTGGAACAGAACAGGTGACAGGTCGTATTAGGAACACTCCATGACATGTCCTTCAACCAACCATTCAGACTCCCCTGAGCTTCTCCACTCTTCCTCCCTATAGAAAAGAAATTCTACATTTTTAAAGCAGAGTGTGAATCTTTGGAATGAGGACTTTGTGTTGAAGCTGTATAGAGATATTTATTTAATTTCGTTACATTGCTTCAAACTGTAAGTTATTTATGAATGCATAGGGTATATTGGTATATGGTATTTTGCAGAAAACACAATTTTGAAGATTGATGACAATATTAAATTGTGTGATGAGTGAGGTAAGAACATGCCTACTGCTTCATAGTGAGTCACCCAGACCAGAAGGAAGCCATGCCATTTGATTTGACTAGTTCATTGGATTTTAGAGGGACCAAGTCTCAAGCTCCCCAATCCAGTGGGAGTACTATTGCCTGCTATAGTCAAATTTTGTCCATTTCATGAAATACTGGATACATTTTTCCTCAATCAGTATCCATACGTTAAACTTACTCCTATGACCCCTTAAATTCTATTGCTTTTATTTTAAATTTTACAAGGGTTAAGTTTTCCTTATTTTCTGTATAGTGACATTTTCGTAAGTTTTATTAACTTTTGAGTATTACAAGTCTTCCTTTTTCCTTGGTGAGGGAATGTCTCACCTCAGAGTAAATAGACACTCAACACAAATGTGGAGCCAGTCTTGGACACTTAGAATAAATCCAACTTGGTCATGGTATATAATTCCTACATGAATTTGACTTGAGCAGATTTCCATCCAGGTTTATGAGAACTTCTGACTGTACTTTTCCTGTCTTGCAATGTGTCTGGCTGGTTTTAGTATTTGGGTAGTGCTAGTCCCCCAGGACACATTAGGGAATGTTCTCTCTAATTTTCTGTAAGAGATTAGAGAGAACTGGCACTTTCTTATTTAAATGTGATTACAATCTACCAGTGAAATTATCTGATCCTTCACTTTTTTCTTATTAGCCCTTGCCTGTGCACCTTGTATAGTTACAGAACTGTATAATCGTAGTATACTATGGTGTAGTAGAAAGATTGTGTCCCGCTCGGCATGTAGTCAGGACAAATCTCTCTCACCTGCAGTCCCACAGCCGCTTATAAAATAATCACTCAGAGGCTTAATATTAATTAAAAACTGTATGGTCTATGGCTAAGAATTCTTGCTAGCTAGCTCTTTCATCTTAAATTAACCGATTTCTATTGTCATGTAGTTGTAGTGTTACTGGTCTGCTGGCATGTTACTCCTTGGGCAGTAGGCTGGCATCTCTCCTGACTCTGCTCTTCTCTCTGTATCTCTGCTTGGATTTCCTGCCTGGTTGTAAGCTTTCTTGCCATGGGCCCAAACAGCTTTAGTTATTAGCCAGTGGGAGCAACACATATGCACAGCATACAGAAAGACATCCCACAGCACTATGGTTATCAATGAGTTAGAATATTTTTATCTATGTTATCCAATAGGACCTCCACTGACCTTTGTATGTCCACAGGCTCAGTGGATATAGTCCCTCCTTACCCACTACACTGTACTTTGTGCCATTTCTCTCTTCTTAGCTGCCAGTTTGGTGAGACTTTATTGATCCTATTGATCTTCCCTAAGAACCCTCTGTTATTCTCATTGATTTTCTCTATGTTCTTCTCATTGTAAAACCATGGATTTCTAATTTGCATTTTGTACTTCAACTTTATGAATGCCATCTGCCTGCTTCTCTTTTGGTGTTTTAGGTGGAAGCTCATTATTGATTTTAGATCTTCCTTTCTCATCTGTTCATTCAGGACTCTCAATCTCCCTCTGGCTTCAATTGCGGCCTCTGGAACTATAATCCATGTCTGTTGTTTCAGCCACCCAGCCTATGGCATTATTTTTCTCAAGTTTCCTTAATGCATTTCCACAGTATCTTTTAGAGTCTTCCATATAATTGCAGAGAAATCTTTAAGAATTCTATTACAAGTGGTGAATTATGATTGTACATATTTATGGAGTAGAAAGTAATCCTTTAATATGTGTTCCTAATGTTATTAAATCAGAATTGGCAAATCCATCAGTGTAACATGAATTGCTAAATGGTCTTATTAATAAAAAAATGGAGCCAGATATTGGGGTGAAAGCTGAAAGATCAGAGGAATAGAATAAGCAAGCCACAAGTTCTTACTGCTAGGAAATCCTCAGCCCAAGAGAACTACTTCCTGTATACTCACGCTTTATATACCTTGATGTGCCCTGCCACCTTACTTCCTTTCTCTGTCCAGCTACATCACTTCCTCTTTCTGCCCAGCTGTATCACTTCCTGTCTGTTTGTATAGACTTCCAAGACCCCTATGGTTAACTAGTGCTGGGATTAAAGGCATGTGCCACCACATCTGGCTCTGTTCCCAGTGTGGCCTTGAATTTACAGAGATCTAGATAAATATCTGACTCCCGACTGATAGGATTAAGGTATGTGCTACCATTGTCTGGCCCCTATGCCTAATCTAGTGGCTGGCTCTGTCCTCTGATCCCCAGATAAGTTTATTAGGGCATATAATATATTGGGGTACATAATATATCACCACACATCACCTCACATATTCATTTCTCATGAGATAGAAGCATTGAAAATCCACTCTTCAACAGTTTTGAAAAGTCAGGTTTTGTGGTTAATACCTTTAGTCTCATGTTGTTGGGTTGGCAAGCCAGGTGGATCTCTGTGAGATGAAGGCCTGGCCTGTCTACACAATGAGTTTCAAGCCAGGCGGGGCTACATGGTGAGACCCTGTCACACACACACAAAGAATAAAAATGGTTTTTAAATATAAGGTACTCTTATTTATTTAAGAGAACACTGCAGGAATTAGTAAGTCTTTTTTCTCATGTCTCACTGAAACCAGGCTCTCTTTGGTTTTCAGCAGGTCCTTTTTTTTTTTTCTTTCTCCTTCTCTCCCCACTTCTGGGGACCACATCTGTTCTCTGCTTCTTCTTTGAAATGTAAAAACTATTTTGCATTTCTCCGTTTCTTTAATGTGTATGTGTGTCTGTATGGAGATGGGAGGACAACTGTGGTAGTGCTTTTCTCCTTCCAACATGTGGGCTCTGTGGATTGAACTCAGGTTGTCTGTCAGGCTTTGGAGGAGTGGCCTTTACTCCTTGAGCCATCTCAGTGCACCTCAGTTTTCTACCTCTCTCCTTCTATGAGGCCAACTTTCTTATTTCACTTATAAATGAGATCACGTGGCATTGTCTTTCTATGTGTGACTTATTGCACTTAGAGATGCCCTTCAGGTTTATCCATCCATCTGCAAATGTCAGGGTTTTCCTTCTCTATATGTTGAATGGCATTCCAACACACACACACACACACACACACACACACACGAGACAGAGAGAGAGAGAGAGAGACAGACAGACAGACAGAAAGACAGAGACAGAGACAAAGAGACACAGAGAAAAAGACAAAAACAAAGAGAGACAAAGAAAGGGAGACAGAGAGACACAGAGATAGAGAATTAATTATTTTTTCTATTGCTGTGATAAAACACCATGATCAAGGCAACAATAGAAGGAAGCATTTAATTGGATTTACAGTTCAAGTGGTTTAGAGTCCATGACGGCAGAGTAAAGGCATGGCTCCAGGAACATCCAAGAGCTTACACCTCTGACTGCAAGCAAGAGGCAGAGAGAGCACACTGAGAATGGTATGAGACTTTTGAAACCTCAGAGCCTGTCCCCATTGATATACTTCTTCCAACAAGGCCAAACCACCTAATCATTCCCAAAGAGTTCTACCAAGTGGGGGTCAAGTATTCAAACATATGAACCTACGGGGGCCATTCTCATTCAAAACACTATACACACTTTGTTATTCACTCATTTCATGATAAATGCCTAGGTTGCTTCCATCTCTTAGGTATTGTTAAAAATAGAACAATAAACATAAGAGTGTGGAGGTCTCTAAACCATACTGATTTAAATTCCTTTGGGAGATCTTATATATTTCCTTTTCCTATGCATGCCACTCTTAGGGTTCTCCTTGTTACCTAGCTGCTCCGGGGTTGTGGATTGTAGCCTGGCTATCCTTTGCTTTATGTCTCATGTCCATGTATGAGTGAGTACATACCATGTTTGTCTTTCTGGGTCTGGGTGTCTTCACTCAGGATGATATTTTCTAGTTCCATCCATTTGCCTGCAAATTTCATGATGCCATTTTTTTTTTTTTTTTTTTTTTTTTTGCAGCTGAGTAGTACTCTATTGTGTAAATGTACCACATTTTCTTTCCCATTCTTTGGTTGAGGAGCAGGGGAAGTGAGGGGAAAGAAATAAGGGGAGGTGGAAAGAGAACCCTAGGGAATGGGATGGTCAAGTTGGGGGAGGAATAGAGAGGGAGGAAAAGGAAACAGAAAGAGAGAGCCATTATGGGGTTAGGGAGAAACCTAGTGCTAGAGAAATTCCCAGGAACCCACAAGGATGACTCCAGCTAAGACTCCAAGCAATAGTGGAGAGTCCCTGAACTGGCCTTCCCCTGTGATCAGATTAGTGACTACCCTAATTGTCATCATAGAACCTTCATCCAGTGACTGATGGAAGCAGATGCAGAGATCCATAGCCAAGCACTGGGTGGAGCTCCTGGAGTCCAGTCAATGAGAGGGAGGAGGGATTATATGAGCAAAGGGGTCAAGATCATGATGGAGAAACCAACAGAGACAGCTGACCTGAGCTAGTTGGAGCTCACTGACTTTGGACTGACAGCTGGGGAACCTGCATGGGACTGAACTAACCCTCTGAATGTGGGTGACAGTTGTGTGGCTTGGGCAGTCTGTGGGGCCCCTAGCAGGGGGCCCAGGATTTATCCCTAGTGCATGAACTAGCTTTTATGAGCCCATTCCCTATGGAGAGATATCTTGTCAGCCTTGATACAAGGAGGGAGGGGCTTGGTCCTGCCTCAGCTTAATGTGTCAGACTTTGTTGGCTTCCCACAGGGAGGCCTCACCCTCTCTGAAGAGTGGATGGGGGCAGGGGAGATAGGGGTTGAGCAGGAGGAAGGGAGGGAGGGGAAACTGGGGTTGGTATGTAAAATGGAAAAAGAAAATCAGAAAAAAATTCCTTTGGGTATATACCCAGATGTGGAGTTTCTGAATCAAGTGTTAATTCTATTTTTAATTTTCTAGGGAACTTCCATACTATTTCCCATAATGGTTGTAATAACTTAAATTCCCTCCATCAATTTGTATCCTGAGATTGCATTTTCTCTATGCTCTCACCTTTATCTTTTCTCCTTTTGATAAGTCATTCCAACACATGTGAGGTGGTGTATCATTGTTACTTAAATTTGTTTTTATCTCATAATTAGTGATTTTGAACATTTATTCATATACCTGTCAACTGTGTGTATTCTTTTGGAAAATCTCTACTTAGCTTCTTTGCCTCTTGCTTACATTACTTTCCCTTATTTTTAGTCTATGTTCCCAATATAGTTTCTTAGCACATACATGATTTGAAAATATTTTTTCCAAGCCCTGGGTTGACTTTTCCCTCTAATAATAATTATATTTGAAATACAGAAACTATTTGCATTGAAGTAATATTGTTTGCTTATTGCTTTGTCACCCACATTTTTAGCACCAAATTCCAATTTTTTGCTGAGACCTAGGTTTTAGAGCACGTCTAGCACCTTTTGTTAGGGTAGTTTTAGAATTTCAGGTCATACATGTAATCCATTTTTTGAGTTGGATTTTGTATGGTATATGAGGGTCCAGTATCATTCTTGTGTTTGTGGATTTTTTTTAAACACTTTGTTAAAGATATTTTCCGTTCTCCATGAGCATCCTTGGCAAACCTATTGGGAGCTAAGTGTCAATAAACAGCTCATTTTCAAGCTCTCTATTATATTCTAATGTTTGATGTGTCTGCCTTATGTCAGTGCCATATTTCTTTAATAATTGCATTTGTAATAGGTTTTGAAGTCAGATTCTGGGTTGTTTCCAACTTTGACCATTATAATCACCCTCAGGAATACATTGCTGTCCAATGTTTCTATTGCAGCATATGAATTATAGGATTAGATTTCTATTGTTAATAAATTCTAGTAAGATTGCATTGATTCTGTACATTACTTTGGATTTATACAGCTATTTTAAACAATATTCACTCAATCTAGGGTACTTTTCTGCCATTTATAATTCCTCTTATCAGTGTCTTATTAATATAGTTCTTTCACTGAATTCTGATTATTTTATATTTTATACTATTGTGAATGGGTGATTTCTGAAAATAATTTTTTAGTTCTCTGTTAGAGAAATGCTGCTACTTTTGCTCATTGACTTAAAACTCAAAAACCTGGATTGTTTTTCAGTTTGAAAAGATTATTTTTGATAGATTACATCAGCAAACACGTGATTTTATTTATTTTTTCTACTTGGGTACCTTTTATTTCTCGGTGTGCTCTGGTCAAAACTCCTAGTACTACATTAGGTAGACACAGCAATAGCTCCTGGTATTAAGAATTGCCTACTGTTCAGTATAGGCATGCTGCTGGCCATGAGGTTTTCATGTAAGTTTTATTGTGCTGAGTTCCCTTCCTCTGGTTTTTGTCATATCCCCTTTTCTACTGACTTTGGTTTTTGTTAGTTCTACTTTCTTTAGACCCATGAGTTGTAAGGTTAAATTTGTTTGAGATTTTTTTTTTTTCAGATGTAGGCATTTATTGTCAGACATTTCTCTTTTATATAGATTTCATATATCTTACAAGTCTTGTTGTACTTCCATTTTCATTTGTGTCTCAAGGTACTTTTGATTTCTCTTTTAGTATTCATTTTAGCTCCTTGGCTGTTCAGGCACATATTAATTTCCATGACATAGTAGTCTACCTTCTAAGTGGCTATCTGATTCCTCCACCCCCCCCCCCCCCCCAAAAAAAACAGGGTTTCTCTGTGTAGTTGACATTTTCCTGTATCCCAGCCTGCTGGCAGTCGGGACAAATCTCTCCCACTAGCATCCCCCAAGTAAACACACAAAGGCTTTTATTAATTAAACTGCTCGGCCATTAGCTCAGGCCTACCACTGAATGCTTTTACATTTAAACTTACCCATAATTCTTATTTATGTTTAGCCATGTGGCTTGGTACCTTTTCCCAGTTCTGTCTTCACATCTTGCTTCTCATGGCAGCGGCTGGCAGCGTCTCTTGACTCAGCCCTCCTGTTTCTAGAATTCTCCTCTCTCTTTATCCCACCTATACTTCCTGCCTGGCTACTGGCCAATCAGCACTTTATTTATTAACCAATCAGAGCAACACATTCACAGTATACAGCTATCCACAGCAGTTTTTGGTCCCTGTCCTGGATCTGCTCTGTAGACCAGGCTGTCCTCAAACTCAAAGAGATCTGCTTGGCTCTGCCTTCCAAATATTGGGATTAAAGGCATACGCCACTACCACCTGGCCCTGATTCCTTTTGTTTCTACAAAATTTCTAAGCCTGACTCTAGATTTCCAAGAGTCATACAATACAATATATTCCTTTTCAATTCAAATTAGAACATGCTTGTTTTCAGATAAAACTCCTGACAGGGTTTTTAATGTCCTCTAAGTCCATATACAGAGCCAATTACTGTGAACTATTCCTTTGCACTGTGTGAATAGATATCCCTGTGTTTGGTTTAATAAAGAAACTGACTGGCCAATAGCTGAACAGAATAAGGTTAGGCAGGAAAACCAGACTAGGAGAATGCTGGGAGAAAAGAAGGGCGGAGTCTGGAGTCGCCAGCCAGCCAGAGAATGAGTTGGACACACAAAACAAGGTAGAGGTAAAAGCCATGAGCCTCAGGGCAGCACATTTGGGACGTGGCTGTGGGTTATTTGGGAGCAGGTGGTTGGGAAAGGAAAACCCCACCTACAGCCAGTCTTGCCATTGCTTGCCAAGTACACATTGCTTCCTTTTGTTGTGTAAAATCCTTACACATTCCACTCTGGACTAAGCATAGGGTTGGAATTACTTGCTTACAGTTCTGTGTCCTCGCAGCTAGGAGTATTAATTGATTTACCATTGTTTCCAAAGCTACTAACACTAAGCTCAGAGAAAAGAAAATGAAAAACAAATACTAAGTGGTTGTTGATTCTTTCACAAGGTAGCTAAGAGGGTAGCGGTGACAGTTTTAGATATATTCTGTAAGTCATAGGATCGACAATTCTGAAATGACCCGCTGTATCACTATGATTTTAAGAGTGCAGGTAGAGACCTAAACTTTAAATCCTTTGTTTATTGTAGTTGAAGCTGTGTGACAGAGAGGCTACATGGAGTAGGGGACAAGAGAGGATATTGTGACAGTCTTCAGACCCTGGTAGATAATGCAAGCTAAGCCTTCTACTCAAGTTAGAAATGTATGCTGAAAAGAGCAAAAAGGAGAGAGAGAAGGTGCTAAGATTAATGTGCATACTGGGCTAGAGACATGGTTTAGTGTTTAAGAGCACTTGCTGCTCTTGCAAAGGATCTGGTTTGGTTCCCAGCACCCACATGGTAATTCATAACCATCTGTAACTCCAGTTCATGGGGATCAGATGCCTTATTTTCACTTCCTTGGATACCAGGCATGCATATGGCACACATACATACATGCAGCCAAATCACTCATAAAATAAAATAAGTCTTAAATGTAAAATGTTAAAAAATACTGAAATAATATGGGCTTGACATTGAAAGCATAAAAATGGCTGAATAATTGACTAAAGGAAATTGTTAATGGAGGGGAAAACTGAAGAGGAAAATATGCAGAAAAGCGAAAAATACACATCTGAGCAGGAGGCCAAAGCACAGAAGTCGTTCTGAGAAGCATTGTTTTTATTTTCATGTTTGTGAAGGATTTCACGGGCTGCCCTTCAGTCCCACACAGTGTTGTTAGCAGTAAGGCAAAGAGGCAGAGTTCTTTGATTGTATTTGTAATGCAAATTAGAGACCTTCCTACTAGCACACACTTCAATATAATGTGGTTTGATATGGTTTTAATTGAAACAATAAGTTGCACAGTGGGTGTAATGATTTATGTAAATGTAAGCCGAGAATTACAGTGTGATCTGTTCAGGCTACAATTACTTTTGAAGTCAACATATGAACTGCATTGTCGAGGGAATGAGGTTAATGAAGAAGCTGCAGGGAAAATTGCTTATGATGTTCCTAACAGATAAAGGAATCAATATAAGGTCTGTTTGGTACATGGCTTTATATAAAGTTTATTAACTGAACAAGAAGGTAAAGGCTTTTCAAATAATTTTCCCTGAATTAATAAATAAGAACGTTATAGCAGACTAGATGAGATGATGAGGCAAAAACCTTAAGTATGAGCCAATTTAAAAAAGTATTAATAGGGGCAGGATTGAAATTTTTCCTAGCTGAACAATCGTCTCAGCTATATATTCTTTATTTTCGAATGTTATCAATTTGTCCGTTTTTTTATTTTTATCTAATTTGTATTTTATTGTATTCCTCTCTATATTTATATATAAGCAGCCTATAATTTTAATTTAGAATAGGGTAGACAATGTTTACTGCAGTCCCATAAACGTCAGCCTCATACTTGAATCACACTGCTCTGTATCCCATGACCTGCATTTCCTGCTCATTTAATCTGTTTCTTACAAGTGAACCTTGGGAAGAGTTCCAGTTATAGTGTGGGTAATAGGTGTGTGATGAGGGAATACCAGAGTTATAACTAGCTCTTATGGATTAGAAGGTAAATCCACTTTAATTAATTAATATTTCCAAAGTATCCATCAAAAAGCTAGAATTGAAAACAGAAATTACAGCAAGCTATAGTTACATAATAGTTACTGAATTTTCCTACCATCTGTTATAGATGTAAAGGGACATTCTCTGGTGAGAGAAACAAAAGAATAATCTAATTTCTTTTCTTCCAAATGAACAGCAAGTACTTCCAAAATAATATTTTTAAGTAAGACATGCTGGGTTTTAAGATGCCATTTTCGTCACTATGTCGAATTTCCATGTAAACTAGATTAGTTTCTAATGTGTATGTTAAACATTTCATGGTGATACATCGTTTTTATTTCTGTTAAGGTTTGGCCATCTCATACGGAATGGTAGACAGTCTCTAGGACAATTTTGGGCAGTGCGAAGTCAGTTTCAGCTGTGTATATTAAGTAAAACATAATGAAGTGAAACACAATGAACAAAACAGAAGAAATCTATTACAGATTTTAGAAAGGTTAGGGACGCTGTCAGGAGGTATCAGGAGGTCTGGAGGTGGCGGAAAGCTCAACTGCTGGGTAGAAAGAAGGATAGAGGAGAGAAGTGGCAACACACGTGTGTTTGTGTGTGTGTGTGTGTGTGTGTGTGTGTGTGTGTGTGTGTGTGAATGCATCTATAGTCACACTTATATGAAGGCTCACAAGCATTATCTGCTAAGGTTTTCTGCACAAGTTATGGGTTGGCTTGTTGAAAGAAACTGTGCACAAAGAAAACTTATTTAAGACTTAGGTATTGATCATTTAAGGGAATCACAGTAAGCAACTGTGCAGTGTGTTCAATTTTGGAGTGGTAACCTGAAGAACAAGTATGCCTTGTGGTCACCACTCAAGACTAGAAGCTTTAACTAAGACAGAGGTGAGAGAGTATGACTGGGTTTCATAGAACTTAGATCTCAGATTAATATTAAGGCAACAGTTGCATTAAGCGTATGTACAGCACATGTTTTTGAAACTTTATTTAGGCTTTCTCTGTATTTTAAGAACTATCATATCTGAGTTTGTATCTCAATCACACCTCAGCTATAAACACATGCCAATGACAGAAAAATATAAAAATGGAAAATGGAAACATATGGGTGTATAAAAATATTGTATGTATATTTTGGGTAAACAGTGTTGAAATAGAAAGGCAAGATAGTGAGACTGTCTAAAGCTATTGTTCTCTAAATCATGGAATGAGGTATGTGGTCAGGGTCCTGGGTGTTTAAAGAAAGGAAAGTATGGTCAATGTAAAACGAGGGACTCAAGGTAGGCTGGGTACTACTGACAGGAAAGTGCTGAAGTATGCTATTTTCAACCTCAGTTTGAAAAGAAGCAAGAACAAAAAACTGAGGCAAGTTTGAGCCTGGGGCCTGGAGGCAGCATTAATGTCATAACCAATGAGGTAAAGGCAGGAAGGAAAACTAGAGACAAATAGCCTTTGTGAATGTAGATGCCTAAATCTCAGCAGTACACTGGAAAATTGGATCTAGCTATTGCTCAGAGGTATTCTGTTGGGAGTCTATCAAATGAAAACAAATCAATGTAATGTAGCATTGAATAAGATAAAGAAAAACCACACAATCATTTTAGTTGATGCAGGAAAAGAGTACAACAAACTCAACTTACAATGATTAAAAATTTAACAAAGCCAAAGGGAACTTCTCAACATAATTAGGGGTATTGAAAAAAACCCACAGCTAACATTGTCCCAAATAGCAAAGGACTGATGTTTTCTCCTTATCTGAATCATGGCATGGTACTTGTACTTAGCATTGTACTGGTAACTCTAGCCAGAGTGATTGGACATGAAAATTAAGTAAAAGTCACAAGAATGTAAAGAAAAAGATAAAACCATGAAAATTGTGTACATTGGAAATTATAGAAAATTGCTGAAAGAAGTTAAAGAAGGATAAGTAAATAGAGAACATTCCCGGATCTTGGATTAGAACACTTATTCTTAAGATTAAAGTGTCTCCCAAGTCACCTACAGATTCCTTGTAACTGCTATCTAAACTGAACTACACGGTTATATCCAGAGTAAAACCAATTCGAAAAATATAAGAAACTCAAACAAATAAACAAAAACAAAAAAAAACCATATCCCATATTATCTTATGGCTCTAATTGTTTTTGATGTCTTCAGTGTGGGTGAAGACAACAACATCTCCTTTGGGGAATGCCAACATCTCTGCTATCTGGGGATAGCTTGTCCATCCTTGGGGTGGGGCACTGTAGGGAAGGGGATACTAATGCTTGGTGATGCTTTCTAAGGCTAACTCAGAATCATCCGCCTTTCTTCCCCAAGTCTGTTTACCTTTTCCTGTCTTTGGGAGGAATGCTGCAGCTTGGACCACCCTTTCTAAGGATAGAGATGCATAAGTATAAAGATGGTGTGACAGGGATTCTATTTAGCTTTCTTACTTCATTCCTCTGGCACTGGAAGCGCTCATTAAGTTGGGATGATAAAATCTAATGCGCAATACTGAGTATTGTTGAGCAAAAATGGGTGAAAGTGGTCTTCTTTGTTTCAGAGGGTCTTAACATTTGACTCTGCTATCCAAATGCTGCAACAGAAGGAAAGAATCGTTTCTGTAGTTTAGCCACTGTCATGATGGCTTTGCACTGTGGCAGAACTGGATCTTATGAAAACTGAGAATTGCTTTATAGTCTGGCCAATGCCAATCCATATTTCCTTTCTGGCACTTTGTAATGGCTTCTATTATTTCTAAGTTTCTTAGCTTGAAATAGCTCCTTAATTCAATCAATCATGCTGTGGGATGTTCTGTATGGCAAATGTGTTGCTAATAAAACACTGATTGGCCAGTGGCTAGGCAGGAAGTATAGGCGGGACTAACAGAGAGGAGAAAAGAACAGGAAGGCGGAAGGAGACACTGCCAGCCACCACCAGGACAAGCAGCTTGTAAAGATGCCAATAAGCCACAAGCCATGTGGCAAGGTATAGATTTATGGAAATGGATTAATTTAAGCTATAAGGACAGTTAGCAAGAAGCCTGCCATGGCCATACAGTTTGTAAGCAATATAAGTCTTTGTGTTTACTTGGTTGGGTCTGAGCGGCTGTGGGACTGGCAGGTGAAAGAGATTTATCCTGACCATGGGCCAGGCAGGAAAACTCTAGCTACACAGTCATGCTACTATGAAAACAATATTTTATCAAGCTGATGATAACAAACTGAGCACTGCTTTCACATCTGTTTTCTCACTCACTACTGTAACACCACTGACTTGTATATACTAACTGTTCAGTAAGTAATAGTTAATGAAATTACTGAATGTTTAGGAAAGCTGCTAACTATCCTATTGCCAAGATAATGATGATGATGGCAGTGATGGTGGTGGCGATGATGAGAAATGATGAAGATGGTGGTAATGGTGATGATGACAATGACGATGATGATAATGAGGAAGGTGTGAGGCTGTGGCACTGAGCTGATAAAGTCTCTACCCATTTCCTTACATATCCAAAAGCTAGTTGGTAGATAAGTGCACAAAAATGCGGAGGACTTAGATTTTATAGCCCAAACAATCATGAAGACAAGCATTTACATTGAGCCCTAGATACTTTTTAAAATTCCAGGCAGCTTTTTTATGTAGTTACTTGGACACCTGGAAGAGTAATGGTAAATCATTTATGGGAATATATCATGCATATTGACCCCATGAAGTTTAAAATTACTATCTTTTGTATGCAAGTTCACTTTATATACCAAAGACACATGAGTATGTCTTCATTGTATATTGAAACAACCAAGGAGAATGCATTTTGGTTTATTTTTTGGTATGGTAGTCAAATTTAGAGTTGTGGCCCAGTGTATGGCCACAACTATTTCCTTTGCTGTTCTTTTTTCCTTTTTATGGCAGTTGAATATTTGTTTCCACATTACTGAACCCTACTTCTTGGGGTAAGTTTATCTTATCCTTTAGTAGGCATGTCCAACTTTTTTTTTGTTTGTTTGTTTTTTTCGAGACAGGGTTTCTCTGTGTAGCTTTGCGCCTTTCCTGGAGCTCACTTGGTAGCCCAGGCTGGCTTCAAACTCACAGAGATCCGCCTGCCTCTGCCTCCCGAGTGCTGGGATTAAAGGCGTGTGCCACCAACGCCCGGCATGTCCAACTTTTTTACATTAAGACATTAAGATGTCATCTTCAAAATTCATGCTTGAGGACCACACAATATAGTTACAAAAATATCACAAAATCTCATGTTTTGAATAAGTGTATGATTTTTGCACTGGGCTATGTTCATTGCTACCCTGAGCTGCATGAGGCCAGTGGCCAATGGTTGGACGTAATTGCTGCTCAGCATTCTCAGTTTCTTTCTCTTCTACCTTCCTCATTATAATTTTCTATAAGGAATTTAATAAACATTGACACATTGTGGTGGAAATAGATTCCTTTAAAACTTAATTGATGCTCATCATTTTTGTGCTACATGTCTAGCTTTCAACTGAGGAAATAATTTAGTGGAATTGCCTGAGTCAGCGACCCAGTGCAAGTTCATTGGAAGCAGAGTCCAGAGCAATGCATAGTGACTTTGAGAGGTGATGCTCATACACAATATCAGCGTTGGTCCTGTCCTAACTCACCCTGGAGCTTGCATACCCTACACTTTGGAGCTTTACCTTTGTGAGTCAGTTCACAGAACAATTAAATGGATAGCCTTCAGAAATATGAGCCTTTGGGGTTTAAATATGAGCATATGTCTTCTAGCTCTTTAGATAGGTAACAGAAGTCTTCCCCGTGCTCACATATTGTCCATAAATACCATTTATGTCCAGTGAGGATGTGCATATTCACAGGCACAAACTGACATGACAAACTGAGTCTCAGTTCAGTAACTTCAGTACTGTAGGGGAGCCCAAGGAATAAACCCAGGGAAACTTTGGGCTTCTAAGACAAGAGATGAAGAGATTTGAGTAGGATGAGGTGGATGGCGCTGTCACAAGATGAATAGATACCAGAACCAGAGGAATTAAAGTGAATTGAACTTCTTAGACTTCAGGCATACTCAAAGACTAAAAGGGAAATGGCAAATGGTACTCATACTGCCCGCGGCTTCAATTCAAACTTCTGACTCATCGGTTTATCTTCTTAGGTGCTTGGACAAATGTTGTCATTAAAATAGAAAGTTATATTGGAAATTAAATGTCTCCACTAGGGAGCTAACATTTCTGAGCTATATGTGGTTGGCAGACACTAAAATAAGATACCCACCCTGCGGTGGATTCTGTTTCTTCCCTGTGACTTTAATTGAACTGCCAGGACACACATCATCTTGAAATTTATTTACCCATCCTAAATCAAGAAAGTGAGTTTCTAGAAGCATGGAGACAAGTTAAACAAGCAAGTCTTCCCTAGAATTGCACTATATTGATTTGGTGCTAAAACAGAAGAGAAGAACTCTCCTGAAACATTTCTGTTTAACCACCACTGAAGAACGGAATAGAGGTCTTCCGAGTCATTCTCTTTAAATCAAATACCTCAATTTGCAGTTTGAAGTACTCTGGTGAGTAGTAAAATCTTGATTAGCTGAGATTCCTTGTGCCTGTCTCTTGGTTTCTTGCAGAACAATCACAGGAGAGATTTAGCACACACAAGTACTCCCAGAAAACCCGAAAGCAATACAAATGATGTGATTCCTCCTTCACATCTCCAGAGTTTGCCACAGAGAACTGTAGAGCCTGAAGGTTAGAAGAGTCCCCAGGGACTATGCAAATGCTCCACAAGAAGAGAGAATCCACTTTCTTTTTTAATGCTCTCCTAGACAAAAAAAAAAAATGTAGACCAGTAAATTAAGGGATATTTTTTCTCAAAGTGTTAAAATTACTTTTTCTAGTTGAATTAGTCTATCCAGTTTACTAATAGACCTATTCTGAGTTTTCTGGTTGCCTGTTTCACTCTTCTGCAAGAAGAAAGCATGCCAACATTCAACAGGGCTGCCCCTAGAAAGACTTTCATGGGAGACACTGGTGTGCAGTTATTAGGTATTCTATTTGGCCATGGTTATTTTCAGTGGTTGTTATTTGGAGAATTTTCAGGGCAACTTTATTTGCAGTGTGATATTCCTACTGAATGACACATGACAGAACCAGGCATGTGGGAAACAGGGCACCTCTTCATGGAGGCCAGGGAGAAATGATAGGTTAAAGCACTATTTTAGATGTGTATAGAATTATCACTCATTTCCAGCACTGATTTGGGAAGGCAGAGCAATGATGCTTCGGGACAGATGTCCTCCTCTTAGTGAATGAGTAAGCCTAGCACAGGAGGCTGAGGTACAGAAGTCTGTCAACTCAGGGTTGTCATAGGACAAGGTGATGAAGAATGTTGAGATTGGCACAGGAACAAACCCAGATTATTAGTCAAGAAAGCTAAAAAAAAAAATAAAATAAAAAGAAAACTTATTGGGGACTATAGGGCTCCAGCCCCTCGAAAGTCCCCTTCCAGGGTCCGGCAAGAATCTACAACCAGCTGATAATTAATCTTTGATTTAAAAAAAATGAAACTATTTACACGAAACTCCGTAGTCCATATACTTTATTATTCTGTGTCAGTTACAAGCTTATATTCTGCTCTCATATTTAGCTCCTTTCTTGCCTGATTTCTCTCTACACTTGTCTGTGATCCCCTCTAGGTTCTATCTTAATTCCTTCACCTTAGTTCTGCCCCTTCTAGGTTCTCATTCATCTTGTTCTTTCCCATGTCATCTCCTTCTCTCTCCTCATCTCAGTTTGTTTCTCTCAAGTTCTTACCCATCTAGTTCTTCCATTCTCTTTTCTCTTCTCCATCTCCCTGTGCCCTGGAAGTCCTGGTATATATACACTTACAAGCAGTATTCCCTTAGCGGTGCAAAGCCAGGCTTCCAGGGTCAAACAGAGGGGTGATAAGAATCACATAGAGAGGCAATAACCATTAATTATCATTTGCAACCCTAAAGAGAAGTGACCAATGGGGAAAACTAAAGGCTAAATTCAGGTAATATCTAAGAAGAGGGACTTATGTGCTCAACTATAGTCTTAAACGTGATTGGTAGAAAATGTTAAGAATCTATAAGTTGCTAGGTCAATGGGAGAAAATAAAACTGCCTTCTTTTTTCCTGTGGCTCCTATCTGTCCAAGCTATCTGCCATTTATCTGCAGGGTGGGAGAATGTGCTCGGTCGCTAGGCAACCTGTGTACAGCTAGATGCCTCTGGTGATAGTTAAAGGGAGATCTGGAACTAGAGGTAAGATTTGGGAAAGGAGGAAGTTAAGCTTAATTGGCACATCCACCAGGCCTTCTCAAACAGGTAGCTCTGATGCTTAAGTCTGTTCTTAGAGAGTACAGAGGTATCTCTGATAGGGTACTTTTCTTCATCTGGGGATGAACCTGGCCGGATCCTGCCAATGGTGATAATTACAGGGAGGCTTGAACTGGGATTCTGGCTGAGCATAGCTGTCAGCACAGAAAGTTAACTAAATATTCCTAGAAGTGGTTAGGAAAGGAGTTAAAGGTCTATAAAGTTAGTAAGGCTGTAAGAAAGGAGGGTCCCAGCTAAATTGTGTAAAGCTATTACTTAATGTCCACCTGAACTAGGCAGTGTCTCCTTGTGGAATTTGCCTTAAATCAGGAGGAGACGTTTATGTGGACTGTTATTACTGCTAGTCCTTGAAAGTGGCCAAGGGAAATATCTGATTCCAGAGAAAGCCTTTCCTGAGGCTGTTCTCCAAATACCTTGAATGTGTATGTCCAGAGAGTGATCAGTCCACACTGTTAGCCCTTCTTAGGGAAAAGTCAATTGGGAAAACTATGAAGTCACACATGATTTTCATAACAGAAGACAGCTGATAAATAACAAGCCAAGTAATACCAAAAGCTCCTTGGAATTTGGTTCCTCTGGAGGAAATCTTTGATCCCTCCAGGTAGTGACTTTGCCATAACCAGCTGAGTTCTTATGATATATTCCTGCGGCCTACAGCAAAAACTCAGGGTGAAGATCACATTTGCCCTGTGTCCTGCGTCTCATGACTTGTCTGGTGACAAAGTTCGATTCCTCTGCCATCAACCTCCAAGTTTTCTTATGCATATACCATAAGTGCATGGTGCTTCTGTTTATAAGACAAGTGGGTGGAGATGGAAGACAAACTGTCTTTGCCAGGCTCTTGTACAGGAATTACCAATAGACTATGGTAGACATGAGGTTTTAAAAACTTAGGGCACCTAAGTACAGAGTTTGAATTCTGATCTGTGATTCTTGCAGAGGGTACTCTTGTCCTATTAATTTGGCTGCCAAAGTGAGTCATCTGTCCTTCCTAAGTGTGTTTGATTCATTGGTTATTTAATATCATTTACTAAAAACCAAATTGTTCTAGAATGGCATTTTGTATTGATTTTTTCAGTGTAAAAGACAGTGCTATTTATTCATGGACAGCATGGGCAAACAATATTTAATTTCACATTATTTATTTCTGACTTTTCTCTACCTTTTTAAAGTTTGAGGATTGTGTGCTGCCTGAGAGTGGAATCAGGCAGTTGTCATCCTCATGTGGATAGCAAACTCTCCTTTCATGGATCTTCTCATTCAGAATAATAATATCAAAACAAAATCACATTTACATAGCACTACATATGAGGGGGTCATTCTGACCACTACGTGTCTGAGCTTGCTATGACAACAGCTCTGTGACATTGGCATGATTTTCATCTAAAGCTTACGGGATGAATGAGTAAAGTGTGGAAAGATCAAGAGGTCCTTTCACTGTCAGTCTCTGAGTAACTCTAGTTAGGTTTAATTTCTCCTAAAACTATGCTCTAACATGCTGGTGGTCAATGCCCGCCTGTTACTTCACACTTTTGTGAATGTGAATAGTGATTAATTTGGTTGTAGGAAACTTCATTGTAAATGTGACTGCTAATTTCTAAGGACCAGTGTTGTTCTTTCCTTTAGCAATTTCATACAGGAATACAATATATCTTATTCCTATCCGAACTAATCCCCCCTTTCAGCCTCCCAAACACCCTAATCCTTCATTCCCACCTTCATGTCCTCATTTGTTTTCATAAGTTCCTGAGTCCAGGACGTGCTGTCAGAAGGGTCATGGGTGTGAGAAAATCCACTGAGAGTCTGGGCAACATGCAGGAGCCACACTGCAGAAAAAAAGTTACTCTCTCCTCCTTAGCGGTCATTATTTGTCAGTCGCTCTGAAGCTTAGAGTAGTGTCTCATGAGCTTCTCTGTCCATGCTAAATGGCTGATGGGTTTGATAAGTTCAGGGCTCTAGCATCTGCTCTGAGTTCATGAGTCCAATGGCCATGCCATGTCCTGAAGAGAGCTTTTCACAGCATCCTTTGCATCTTCCAACTTATACATTCTTTCTGTCCCCTCTTCTTTCCTATTCCCTGGACCTTTCAGGAGTTCATATAAATGCCCTGTTTAGGGCTGAACACTCAACAGTTACTTATGCTCAGCACTTTGAGCTGTTGTAAGTCTTCGGTGCAAAGCTTTCTTATTGCAGTCCCAGGGAACCAGCCCCAGACTGCACCAGGGCTCAAAGAGAATGCTCAGTGTAATGAAACTAGACTTTTTTTCTATGAGGGATTTTTAGGGAAAGGGGAAAACTCATACATACTCTTGGTGGTTACTTGTCTTTATTTTCTCATGTTGGCTTCTCTTGAGCTGTTACACTCATGTTCTTCTTCGTTGCTCCATCTCTCTCATGTCTTTTTACAGTCTATTTATCCCAATCAATTATTTCATGCAATATAAGAGCTATAATTATCCAGGAACACCTACAGCCCTCACTTGGGGCTACAGTGTCAAGTTACCTTCTGTAGCCTTGACTAGTCAGAATTTATTTCCACAATTTGAGGTCAAAAATGGGTGCAAGGAATTAATCATTTGCCAGCTAGCAATAATTGGCCTGTCTTTGTATTTATAACCTAGCCAGATAGTACAGCTGTACTTGCTTGAATAAAATTGGGAATGTTTATTAGCAAGGCACCTGGTCTAATCTAAAGCTTTTTTGAAGCTTTGTTTCTCCTAAGGATATACAAGAAAACTGTAACTGCAATTATCAGCATAAAGATTAAAAGATTTTGAGCCAGTCTAGCTCCTGGACTCCAATGTTTTCCTAAATCATAAATCTAGGCTGTGATTAAAGCAGCTCTTTAGTGGAACTTAATAGGCCCTGACTGTGTCAAAAATTATTCAGTATCTTCCTGAAAATTCACAGATTCAAATATGCCCAGTAGATCAAGATGTATTCATGAGATAAACACACTACAATAAGGCAGTGGGAGACTCCCCACACCATATACATAGTAGCAGCAAGCATGCAGGGACACAACAGAAGGAACATACATCCTGGAGTCTGTATTCTTGTAAGCCTTGCTTGAGCGAGACATATCCATCAGAGATATTTTTCTGGTGGATTGACATCTGAACTTCAATTGCCATCTGCTACACCTCTGATATGGGCATTGCTACCAGCACTTTCTAATGACTGTTCTCACTTTAACAATCTATGGTTACAGGGAACAGAGAGAGCAGGGATCTTTTAAAGGCCTGCCCCTCCCTCATGTAGCTTCACTGCAAAGAGTGACCACAAAGGTAAGTCCTATACATGGTTACCACTGGAAATTCATGAGGCATATTGTGAGAAAGGGTCTGAACAGTTCTGTAGAAAATGCTTGATTTTTCCTTATACTGCTTTCTCCTAGATTTTTCACTATGTGACCATGATCAGTTATAGTGCTTACTAAAGAATACTAATGACCAGTAATATTTACCTTTACCTAGCTACTTGATAGGAAGTGTAGAGCCAGAAAGCACATGGGGAAAACTAGTGTTTAATTTCTCTAGTGTTCCTTTTATTTATAGACAAAGCAATTCATGCAAGTTACACAACTGGCCACTATAGCATTTTAAAAATGATGGCTACATTGTGATATAATCATATACCAAAAATTCCTCATTTACTTGTTTACTTAGCTACTTATTTTCAGCCAGAGTCTCACTATGTAGCCCTATATGACTGAAACTGACTTTGTAGAGTAGGCTGGCCTTGAACTTACATAGATCTGCCTGCCTTTGTCTCCCAAATATCATGATATTCTTCTATATGTACCTAAAACCAAGAGAAAAATGGAGTTCCATTCCTGAACACTAAACAGGCATTTAGACAGCACATTCTTGGCAATGGAACCTGTACAATATTTATCAAACACAGTATGGAAAGGTCTTACTTATGTAATAAAAAGAAGCATCTCTGATGAGGGTTTATATACTAGTCTGTGGTATAATGATAAGCTTTTAGGGCTTGGTTTAATACTATGTACATTTAGTACATTTAGAATAATAGCAGTAAGTTTTCCTCTAAGTCCTATGACATGTTGATTCATAGAATATTGGCCTGATAGTGGTGCCAGATATAGATTGGGACTTAGATCCTGCGGTGATATTTGTAATTTAAGAAATAAAGCTTGCCTGAAGATCAGAAGAGAGCCAGCCACAGAGTTAAACATAGAGGTCAGGCAGTGGTGGCACACACCTTTAGTACTAGCACTCGGGAGGCAGAGATCCATATGGATCTCTGTGAGTTCAAGGCCACACTGGGCTACATGAGGTTGATCCAGTCTAGGAGAGAAACAGAGCCAGGCAGTGGTGGCACACACTTTTAACCCCAGTATTTGGGAAGAACACACACCATTAATCCTAGCACTAGGAAGGCTGAGGTTAGGAAGTGAAATGGCTGGGCAAAGAAAGGCATGTAAGCTGTGGGGAGATAGGAACTAGAGCCTTTAGGCTGAGGACTCAGAGGTATTCAGTCTGAGGATTTTGGAGACAGGATCTTGCCTCCCTTAAGCCTGAGGATTCAGTAGTGGTGAGAAGTTTCTCTAGTGGCTTATTCATTTGTCCTTCTGATCTTTCAGCATTTATCTGGCTCTGGTTTTTATTAAAGGACCTTTTAGAATTCATGCAACAAGTTCCAATCAAAAAATGGTTGGTTACTTCCATGATACTTGTGCCACTACTGTACCAGTAGGCATGCCTTGCCAGGCCAGTCATTATTGTAGCTTGCAGAGTTCATGATTAGGTATGACTGCTGATTACTCTTTTCTTCTGGTAGTATGCACAGAACCTTCCAGCACTACAAAGGCTAGCCACTAGAGATAAGGTTTGAAGGTCAGTGCCAGCTTGATTCTCCATAATCTGTGGCTCACTTGTATGCCATATCTTCAGCACTATAAAGTTTTACTGTCAAGTTCTAGATGGTAACCAATAGCATTGCAATAGCCTGTTATGGTTTGAGGGAGGGAGTATAGTACCTCATTTGACAAGAACTCCAAAAGAGGAAGAAAACCCACTGGGAGTCTGCTTTGTTGGGGGTGTTACTGCTGTTATAGCATAACTCCATTTAAACTTTTTACACGTACACACAACTTATACTTAAGCTTCCACAGTAGATTTCTACATGACGTTTTTTGAAAGGTCTATTATTTCTCTCTAACCCATATTCTTTCCTTTACCTTGCCTTCTGCCCTCTGCTCCCTCATCATTGTTTAGCCTTGCTCTTCTGTTATCCCTTTGCCTTTTATACCAGTCATCTTCCTTTCCTCCCCTGGACCCTTTAGCAATCCTCTGACCTGTCAACAAATTTCTAAATGGTCTCAATAAGTAAAAAACATGGAGCCAGAAATTTGAGTTAAAGCCCGTGAGAAAGATCAACAGAATAGGACAAACCATGAGCTAACCTCACCTTACCAACTCTGCAGCTTCCAAAGAGAGTGACTTCCTATCTCCCCAGGCTTATATGCCTTGCTGTTCTGCCATCTGATTTGCTCTCTGTCTAGCTATATCACTTCCTCTTCCTGGCCAGCTCTGAACTTCCTGTCTGTACAGGCCTCCAGAACTCTATGGTTGGCACTGGGATTAAAAGCATGTGTCACCATGCTTGGCTCTGTTCCCTAGTGTGGCCTTGAGCACACAGAGATCCTGCCTGCTAAGTGATATAATTAAGGGCGTGTGTTACTGCTGTCTGACTTTTTTGTTTACTTAAAATGGCTTGCTATTTCCTCTGATCTCCAGGCAAACTTTATTTATTAAAGCACAAATAAGATATCACCACACTGACCTCTATGGATATTCCAATGAAACACAACTATCTGAAGATTCAAAGTTAACATCCACAGATGAGAGAAAACATTTGATGTTTGTCTCTCTGGGTCTGGATTACCTCACTAAGAATGATTGTTTCCAGCTCCATCTATTTATCTGCAAATTTATTTTTCAAATAGTATTCCATTATATAAACATACCACATTTTCATTATCTATTCATCAGTTGATGGACATCTAAGCTGTTTCTATCTCATGGCTATTATGAATACAACAGCAATGAACATGGATGAGCAAGTATCTGTATTGCAGGAAACAGTCATTTGGCTACATACCAATGTATGGAATAGCTGAATCATGTGGTAGATCTAATTTTAGCTTTATGTTGAACCTCCACATTGATTGTCATATTTCCTACACCAGTTTTCACTTCCTCCAGCATTGAATTCGTGTTCCCTTTCCACCAGATTCAAACCAAACTGAAAGAAATAGCTGAGAAACATTTAAAGAAATGTTCAATATCTTCAGTCATTGGGGAAATGCAAATTAGAATTACTTACAGTTTTATCTCACTCAAGTTAGAAGGTCAAATAAAATATGATGACCAATGCTGCTGTGGACATGTTTTTAATCCTCTTGCATACCATTAGGAGTAAATTTTATGGGCCATGTGGCAACACGATTTTTACTGTTGGTAGAGATGCCAAACTGTCTTCCAAAATGACTACAATATTTCATCCCCCAACCTGCAGGATAAGAATTCCAGTGTTTGCACATTTACCCAGTGCCTCTACTGTTGATGCCCACTCCTTCCCTACTTCTCTTTTCCCCTGTGCCATTGATTTGCATATCCCAAAGGATTAATGGTTTTAAGCATCCTTCATGCATCCTGTACTTGTTTCCTTATAACATTTTTTTGGAGGAAAGTCTATTCAAGTTGTCTTCAGAGATTAGGAATTGTGTTGTCTTTTACGCTTGAGTTGTAAAGTAAGCATGTGTGTGCACATGCCCATGTGCACGCACATGCATGTGTTTCTGTTTATACATGATGTGAGTTCCTTACCATGATCTGTAAAGATTCTCTATTCTTCACTTTCACATCCTTGAAGGTGTTTTTGAAGACAGGTTTCAGCTTTGCTGAAAGTGCTGTGCCTCTTGTACTTTTTATTTCATAGAAAAGAAACAGTTGCCTATTTCGAGGTCACAAATGTTTATGCTTTCTGCTATGGCATTAATAACTTTACATCTGTCTAAGATCAATTTTTAATTAATTTTTATATATGGAATGAGGTAAGATCCAGTTTTATTCTTTTACATATAGTTATCTAAATATTTCAAATAGTTATTAAAGCACACTTTCTACATAGATTTGTATTCATTTCCTAAGGCTACAATATCAAAATGACCCAAAATACATGACTTACCATCACAGAAGTATGCTCTTCTGCAGTTCCGGAAGTTAGAAGTCTGAAATGGAAGTCTTGAGGGAAGTACACTCCCTGAGATCCTTAGAACCGCTTATTCCAGAGCTCATTTTCCATGAGTACTTGTCTCTACCTGTGAGGACACCACCATATCCAAGAGCCCACTGTATACTGGCATGCCTTTCATATGGAGTAATTACATGTTCCATGACCCAACTTTCAAATAAGCTGACATTACAAGTATTGTGTCAAGATATCAACATGTACTTTTTTAGGGGACACAGTTCAACCTTTAGTTGTCTTTACTCTAGCTTTCCACATTTTGTGTTATTGCCAAAGAAGAAGAGACACTCCCAAGAATATTAAACATTCCAGTATCAACTCTAAATTAAACCGAATTATCATATTTCATCTAAGTCATCTAAGTCAGTTATCGGTGATCTTCGTGATAGGATTTATTTCTGGTACAAAATTCCTCTCCAGCTGTAAGTACATTAAATTGGGCCAAACATTCTTGACTTTTGAAGTAGAATGGTAATGGCTGTTCAGGGTAGGCATTCCAATTCAGAATAATGAAAAAAGGAAAAGGAGTCATGTAACAAGTCTGAAGCCTATCACAGGGTAAGTGAAAGGATGCTAACATCTGAGAATGACGATCTGTCTCAGTGCTCTGAGCTGAATTGCTCAGTCCAATTCAGCTGCAGGGGTGGTATCCTTCCCTCTTGAGTCATGAGGTAACAGTCCCACCCTCTCAACCCAGGAGACCCCTTCATAGAGGACACTTTGGTTCGTCTCTTGGAGCAGCATTCATTTCATGCTGACTGTCTCTTTCTTGCCAGGCCAGCAGCATTTCTGCTACCATACAACCCTAAGACACTTGGATGTTGTTTAAGCATGAGTCGAAGCCATCGGGCCAAAAAAGTTCTCTGTATACTCTCTCAGGTACCCATATGTTTCCTTCTGGCCTCTCCTGAGATTCCTAAGATACACCCTGGTCCTAGACTACATTATCTGGTAAAAATTTTCTAATCATCAAGTATTGTTCCTACACACCTAACAATGTATCCTCAGTTTATTTCTTCCCTCTCATGTTGTGCGCTGAGCAGAAAGGAGACAAAGATCAGATTCACCTCATTTTGTTTAGTTCTATTAAATGTTCATATTCATCATGTTACAAATTCCACCGTCTCCTCCACAAAAAAAGCATAATGCTGCCAAATCCTTTGTTATTTTATGATAAAGATAACCTTTCTTTTGGTGTTCCATAATTTGTATACCTGTCTAAGATACAACTAAGAGCATTTTACATAGTCATGTTTTCTAAGATGATAAATGCTTCTAGGTTATCTCTTTGTGTTTGGCTTTCAAATCTGACTAATATTTCTAGGTATAGATATTTTTATTTCCTTGCTTCAAAGTCAGGTCACATACAACATGGAGCCTAGGCTGTCCTTGAATTCATGATAGCATTGACTCTGCCTCCTCAATACTGGAATTATAGATGTGTGCCTTCATGTCTGAATTAGGTGTGGATATTTTTGAGTGTATTCTACTTAGAGTTCATTGAGTGTGTGTGTGTGTGTGTGTGTGTGTGTGTGTGTGTGTGTGTACGTGCGCTTTATTGAGTTTTTCAAAATAATTTTGGGAAAAATTTTTACTATATTTTATCAATTGTTTGAAGATGTCAAACAATGTATTTTTATTACCTTTAACTCCCCAACTTCTCTCAGCTTGACCCCACCTCCCTACTCACCCAACTTCGCATTCTGCTTCCCTCTCATTAAGTCCAATTTGTGTTGCCTCAATGCTCCCCAGTGTGAGGCCTGCCCTCGAGCATGGACAGCCTACCAAGATTACATGCTTAAAGAAAACCAATTCTTCTCTCAGCAGCTATCAAATACCAACAACTCCTCAGCTAGTGATGGGTCTTTGTGCCTACCTCCTCTTGTCCATGATGAGACTTGAGCTACATGGGTTTTATGCTTGTTGTCATAGTCTCTGTGGGTTCATATGTTCAATTGCCAGATTGTATCTGGAAAATACTGTTTCCTTGTGGTCATCCACCCCTTCTGGCTCTCACTGTCTTTTCTTGCCTTTTCCTGTGAAGATCCTTCAGCTTTGAGGGAAGGTGTGTGACATAGACATTCATTTAGGGCTGAGCATTCTAAGATCTCTCTGCAACTTGTTTAGCTGTAGGTCACTGTTAACCACCAGATAATGCAAATATAAGCTTCTCTACTGAGGATTAAAAGATTATAATCTATGCATAAATTGATGTCATTAGGAGTCAGTGTAATATTATGTATATTTAGCAGCACAGCAGTAGCTTCCCCATTAGGGCCTAGAACCTGTCTAATCATAGCTTCTTGGCTGATAATGAGTCCTGGTATGGATTTCATCTTGTGGAGTGGAACTTAAAATCCAATCAGAAAGTACCAGGAAGAATTGTAATTTTTTTTTTTAAATTTTGGCCCATGGGGTCCCATAGACCTTCCTTCAAATTACTCCTGTAAATACTGTTTCTAGCATCTAGTCTTCTTCACTCTTGACTCTGTGCCTCTTAATATACCCAATATCCCACAGATTAATTTTCTTCTTTTTTTTAGGTCCTCAAGTTGAGTATTGTCTTAGTTAGGTTTATATTGCTGTGAAGAGACACCATGACCTGGACAACTACTATCCATGAAAACACTTAATTGAGGCCACTCACAGTTTCAGAGGTTCAATCCATTATCATCATGGTGGGAAGCATGGTGGTGTGCAGACAGACTTGGTGCTGGAGCTGAGAGTCCTACATCTTGACTCAGAGGGAATAGGAAGTCAATTGACTCACTGGATGGTATTCTGAGCATAGGAAACCTCAAAGCTCACCTCCACAGTGACGTATTTCCTCCAACAAGGTCATACCCACTCCAATAAAGCCACACCTCCTAATAGTGCCACTCTCTATGAGCTTATCAGGG
Organism: Peromyscus aztecus; assembly: GCA_902168405.1. Lineage (NCBI taxonomy): Eukaryota > Metazoa > Chordata > Mammalia > Rodentia > Cricetidae > Peromyscus > Peromyscus aztecus. The sequence goes on from CABHPQ010174663.1 coordinate 37,218, forward strand.
CCAAATACATTCGAACTACCACAAGTATTAAATGAACCTATCTGTCTACTGCCTTTCTTTTTTCTTTTATTTGGCCTGCTTAAATTTTCTTTTATGCCAGGCTGGCAATTCTTTTCTTTAATCTCAGTTACACTTTGACCTGTAGGATTTCTGGTTGTCTTAAAATGTCTTCTCTTTTTTGATCCTGTTACATATGAGTAGCATCTTTGAGCTATTTTGTTATCCTCATTTGGTTCACTGGCTGTATGAGCTGATGTAGAGACTTGGTTCAATAAGTCCAAGAAGCTGCTTCCTTAGAGACACTTTCTATTTTCTACATTTTCCTTTTAGTGGGCTGTATTGTCTTGCTTTTTTTTTTTGCATTTCACATTTCATGTGTTTGCTGTTAAAAACCAGACAATTAATAATATCATGTGACAAACCCAGAGACTAAATTTCCCTCTTCCCATCTTAGAACATGCTGTTTCATTGCTTTTATTATATTTTTTTGCAGTCTTGCTTTATGCTTAGGCTTACTTTGTATGTAAATATATGAATTTTGGGTTTTTTTCTTGTTATGAGTATTTTTTGTTTTTAATGGGGATAGCACTCAATTCATAGACCACTTTATGTAATGTAGCCATTTTCACTATATTAATTCTGACCAGCAAGCGTCAGAGATATTTCCATCTTTTAGAGATCCTTTACTTTTTTAGTTAGGTTTATTCCTAGATATTGTATGTTTTGAAGCCATTTTGTATTGTATTACCTTGCAGACAGTGTTTATCAGATTAAAGTGAATGGGTGGGTCTTAAAGTCTTTTAGAATGGGATCATGCTATTAGTAAATAGGGAAAAGTAGATTTCTTCCTTTCCCATTTATATCCCTCCCTCCCTTCCTTCCCTCCTTCCTTCCTTCTCTTTCTTTCTTCCTCTTGTCATACTTACTCTTGTCAGACTTTAAGTTTGCTAAACAGTCATTATTATATTGAGTGATAGTCCTATTTCTAGGTTTTTGGGGGGAGGGAACTTTTATTATGAAGAAATATTAATAAAAATCTTTTTCTGGATCTATTCAGATGACCATGTGATTTTTGTACTAAAGTCTACTCATGTGGTATGTTTATGATGCATGTGTGTATATCTAACCATCTTTGCATCCTTGGAATGAAATGAACCTGGTGATGGTGTATGGTCTTAATGTGTTCTCACATTTGATTTTCAAGAATTTTTGTGGTTTTCTTTTTTCATTTTATCCTTATTCAGTTTTGTTATCAAGTTGGTGATAAGTGCTTTGTAGAGGGCATTTCTTTCTCTGTTTTATGAAGTAGATGAGAAGACCTGGCCTTAGTTCTTCTTTAAAAAGGACTGATGGAGTATCAGCACAGGGTCTCTCCCACCTGGGCTTTTCTCTGTAGGGAGACTTCAGTACTGCTTCAGTGTTACTGCTTGTTATGGATGTGTTAAATGATTTATGCCTTGGATTTAATTTTGGTAGCTGTTATGTGAATGTGAGATGGAATTTATCGTCTAGATTTCTCAGTGTTTTGGAATATAAATTTTTCACAGTGATCCTCCTGCATTTCACTGAAACTTTATGTAACCTCCCCTTTTATCTGTAATTATATTGTGCCTTCTTTTTGCTTTGGTTAGGTTGTATGAGAGTTTGTTGACATTATTTATTTATCCAATTCTTTGATTTTTTAAAAACTCCATTTTGTTAATTTCTGCTCTGACATTTCTGGACATCTATTGCTTGAGGGATGAACTTAAATTTTTTTCTAAGACCTTGGGAATTATCATTATTTTAAATATTTGAGATACATTTAATCTAAGTGGCATAAGGTATGCCTTACCTGTGTTCTAAATATTCTAGTAAGTTGTGTTCTCATTGTTTTTTTTTTAATTTTTCTGGAGCTAAGAACCAAACCCAGGGACTTGGACTTGCTAGGCAAGTGCTCTGTCACTGAGCTAAATCCCCAACCCCTATGTTCTAAATTTTATATGATTCCAGGACTTTAAATTTTTCTTCCTTATTGCTTTTTATGATTTACTTGTCATTAAAGAGTATACTATTTGGTCTGTAATTCAATCTATAAATATTTATGCATGTTCTGTTTCTCTGGTTATTGACATAATAGTGTTATACTGTGGGCTGATAAGATATAAAAAATTACTTGAGATTCTTGGTTAAGACTTGATTTGTGATCTGTGAGAGGATATGATTTGTGAAAGTGTCCAGTGAGTGCTGAAAGCATTTGTTGGGTATATATTCTGTCAAGGCCACTTGATTAATGCTATAGTTTTACTTGGAAGTTTCTTTGATGGTTTTTATTTAGGATGCTGTATTTTTGTATATAAAGCTGAGAGTGGGACATTTAAGTCACTCACAATTATTGTATTGGAATCTGACTTTTCATGTCTTATGTATTTGGGAGCACCAACATTCAGTGTTTATACATCTGTAATTATTACATTTCTTTATGGATTGCTCCCTTTACTAATGTCATTATCATTTTCATCTGTTTTGACTAACTTTTGTTTAGAGCCTAATTTATCTAATATCAGAATAGGTATACCTTTGGGTTTTGGTTTCCATTTACGCGGTAAATTGGCATCCTATGAATCTCAGTCTCTGGGTTTTGAAAGTGAGGTGTGTTTCTTGGAGATAATAAGCAGCTATGTGCTTTTTTCAACATATTTATCACTCTTGTCTTTTTGTTGTTGAGTTCAGACCTTTCTTTGGGAGAGGGGTATTGTTGACATGCTGAGATGGTCTACTAATTTTTGTTGTTTTTCTGGTTGGGTGGACTTTTATTGTTCATATCTTTCTTATGAGTATTTGGGCTTCCTAAATTCCTCTGTGAAACATAATGGATTCCTTTTACCTTCTTTTTTTTCTGTTCCATTCCTTCTTGAAATTTATGTTTACTTGCTGACATGATTGAGCCTTTCTTTCTTCCTTCTCTCTACATAGAACTGCACATCCTCTGCCTGCTGACATGGTAATCATGAATTCCTTAGTCTGTGCTTCAATCAAAAGTTCTTTATTTTCTGTTAACTCTAACAGATAGCTTTGCTGGATTCAGCCGTCTCAGTTTGCAGTTATTTACATTAAGGGGTTGAGACTATTCTCTTTTCCAATTGTTCTAATAAATTCTAATAGATCTGATTTGCAACCTCAGCTAATCATCACTGCCATGGGAATACAGTGCTCTGCTTGACCAAGTCTCTGTCTCCGGTCCTGCCCTGGAGATGAAGGGAGCATGATTCATGTTGGAATCATATAAACAAAAAGAAGACTATATTCTGGGCTGTAAATGAAATAATAGATATTCACTCTCTGTTACACATATCATGAGCTATTTTGCTTATCACTACAGCATGAAGTTATATCATTGAGAAACCTCTTAGCATTCCAAAAACCACAGCCTTCTCTATATATACTAATAATATATATATTTTTTATTTTTATTTTATTTTTGGTTTTTTGAGACAGGGTTTCTCTGTGTAGTTTTGCTTTCCTGGAGCTCACTTGGTAGCCCAGGCTGGCCTCGAACTCACAGAGATCCGCCTGCCTTTGCCTCCCGAGTGCTAGGATTAAAGGCGTGTGCCACCAACGCCCGGCAATAATATATTTTAAATGCTTGATTTATATACACATATATAGTTGTATTAACAAGGCAGTTAAACATTGTTAAATATTGATATGCATATTTTCTATCATTATTAAATGATACTATAACATCTTCAATTTATTGAATTCTTACGATGTGCAATCCACTATTTTCTAGTGAGTATCTTAGGTGCTAACATTTGCTTTGGTTTGACTCTAACTGGTCATTGCCACTTGACCTTCTGACCTGATTTTACCTGTGCTTCATTCTTTCCAATGTGTCCCATTAGTAATTCCATTTTGATGAAAGAAAAATATTTCCTGAATGTGAAGCTTGCTTTCTCCTTGTTTCATCCTTTCATATTCTTAGTGCCATCATAGTGATACATTTTAGGCTTTATTCCTCATCTCTCTCCTATGTTGTGCAGCTTGAATTATAAAGAAATCCTTATCAGAGAAGTTGCTACCAAATTTTCTTTGAGAACTATCACTGCACAGTTTCTTGTTTTTTGTTTTGTTTTGTTTTATTTTTGTTTTTTTTTTTGTTTTTTGTTTTGACTGGGATGACATAGTCAGCATTCTCTGAAATGACTTACCACAGACTTTGATGGTCAATGTCCTTTGTAGTGTGAATTATAAATGAGAGGCCTTGTTTATTGTAAGGTGTGAAACACTAAATCTTGACATTCTCTGTAGATGGCAAAAAGGCCTCATGTACATAGATGAGCACTGGAGAATCCAGGAGAGTTCAACACACAGTTTACCTCTTCAGTGAAATGAGGTGCTTGGCTATTTTTCTGCAAGGCCAGGGAAAAATGTAGTTTACAACCTCATGATCCTTTGCTGTCTGATGAGACAGACTCTGCCCATATCTTCCAGAATCATGTTTTACTTATCT